>JAOWBB010000005.1:1450962-1543676 GCA_028565995.1 Ricinus marginatus
GGGGTAAGACAGAGGAGAGAAATTTTTAAAACTGCACTTGGAATCGCCCTTCGAATTTCCATTTGCGAAGTTTCCTTTATTTCCTTTTGTTCCTCTCCATTTATCACAATCCTTTGACCTTTCCATTGATTGCTTTTTTCTCTTCGCCTAATGAGGGGAAGGCGAATATGCAAATTAACCTAAATTATCGCCGTCATTAATAAGTTGCGTTACCGGCTCATCCGCGAGAGGCCATTTACGCGTTTTTCGTGGGTTCAAGGTCGCGCTGGAGACCACGAAAATCGCATTTTCGGTTTCGGCCGCTCGCCTCGGGCCCTCCGGCAGCACCGGAAGTGAGAAACCGCAGCCGAGAACCGATCCCGGGGATTCCTGCGGGAGCGGAGGCTCCGCCCTTTTCACCCGTCCACCACCCCCCACCCCTCCCGACCGCGAGGGAAGCTCCGCAGAAGGGATCGGCGGCACTTTTGACGAGCCTTCCCGGTGCACCCCTTCCGACCGAGGGGGTGGCCCGGTACCGCGTCGTCTTCTCCGATTTCCCGGAGCGCCTTTTGCCGCGTCCGCCCGCTCGGCGGGCGTCTCTCCGGTAACGCTCAATCCGTTTTCGGGAGCAGGTTCCGCGGTCTCGCCGGGAGGTTTTTTTCCTTCGTCCGCCGCGGCGACGATCCTTCCTTCCGGAGACCGCGAGGAGAGTTCCGCGGCTCGCGGCCCCCGGGGAAGCCGGAAACGCCCCGCGCTTCGCCCTCCCCCGAATCCCAGCCTTTGCCTTGGGATTCCCTTTTTTTCCCTCCAGCGAAATCGGGAATATCTTCCGGAAAATCGGGGCAAGAACGGGAGCGGATAACGGAAGAAGAGAGAGGGAAAAAACATGGCGGACTCGCTATTGATTAATATTGAGAGGATAAGTAAAGTGTCATCTAATATTTTCACGTTCTTTTAAAGAGAAGGAAATCAATAAAAAAGTTGAGATGACATAAATGTTGCATGAGGAGCACGTAGGGGTAGTTGTTGCTCACGCGTTCACCCCTCCCCTTCCCCGCTCCTCGTCGATTCGTCACCGCCATCTTTGAAAGTCGGACGGTTAAGTCTTTATCGTCTCCAATTTACGCCCGGCGCTGGTTTCGCCGGGGGCACGGGGGGGACTCTCGGGACTTTTCGAGGTTGCCGCCGGAGCGTGCCCCCGGGGGCCCCGGGCCCCGGATGCGCCCGCCTTTTGCGTCTTTTCGTCTTTCTTCCGTCCTCCGGGCGATTTCCGCCGCAAACTCGGAGTCCTTTTGCCAGTCATTTCGAATGTTTTCTTGTTCTGTGGGAATGTTAATGGAGAGCAGCGTTACCAGACTTATTTTTAACATCCAAACAATTTAAGCAACTCATTCAATTTAATTAACATTAATTCGTGAAATACGTGTCAAGTTTTCCTTTCTTTTTCTTTTCCGTTTCTTGAATAATCCCTTCTCCCTCTTCTCCGGCGAGCAGGTTGTTGCGGAGAGGATCCATGTTCGTTTTCTCGCTGGAGCAGTTCCTGAAGCTGACGTCGCGGGACGGGCCGCTCTTCGACGGCGAACCGCAGGGGCGTTCGCCGAGGCGTCTGCTGGATCTCGGAGCCGGCGACGGAGTCGTCACTTCCGTCATTTCGAAGCTCTTCGACGAGGTGTACGTGACGGAGGTCTCGCAGCCGATGAAGACGATCCTGGCGGAGAAGGGATTCAGGCGAGTGTTTTGGGGGGCGGAGGGAAGGAGGGGGAGGGGAGCAGGGCCGGTGACGGGGTTCGACCCCCCGAGCGTTCGGCGCGTCCTCGCCCGTTCGCATCCGAACGGCGGCAGGCGGTTCGAATGCAGAATTTCCCACATCGGTTGAAAAGTTTCGGTGGGGAAAAGAAAACTGTTCGTCGATGGATTAAATAATTACGTTAAAATGAAAGGGAAGTCGAAACGGGGAAAAGTTTACGACCCGCCCCGCAGCGAGTGGAAAGCAGTGTCGCGGGGGCACCCGCAGCTAACCTTTTCGCGAATCCTTTCCAGAGTTCTCGGGATCGAGGACTGGGCGACCAAGGAAGACAGGAAATTCGACGTGATCTCCTGCCTGAACCTCCTCGACAGATGCGACAGGCCGTACGACATCCTGAACGACGTGAAGCTCGCCCTGAAGCCGGGGGGGCTCGTCGTGTTGGCGATAGTGCTGCCGTTCAAATCGTACGTCGAAGTGGGTGAGTCTTTTCGGTAAGGCGAACGCCCGTCGAGGAACGCCCCGGAGCGGGAAATGCACGCTCTCCTCTCTTCGCAGGTCGACCCGATCACAGTCCGACGCAGAACCTGGACATCCGGGGATCGACGTTCGAGGAGCAGGTGGCGGAAGTGGCCGGGAACGTCCTCGCCCCGAACGGGTACGAAATCGTCGCCTGGACGAAGCTGCCGTACCTCTGCGAAGGCGACCTGAGGCAGTCCTACTACTGGCTGGACGACGCCGTCTTCGTGGTGAGACCGACCGACGGAGGGTGATTCGGGATACGCCAACGAAACGAAACTCATGGCACAGACATATATTAATTAGGCCTATTTTGTAAACGTTACATAAAAAGTTTTGTGCACTTTTAATAAATTATTTTAATTCTAAATGCGTGACACGAATAAAACTCAGTAAGACATTGCAGAATTCTCTCGATTCGCGGCCTGCCGCCTTCGCGAGCAGCGGCGTCGCGCGGCGGTCGTGGCGCCGCCCGCGCTGGCGGAGGTGCGGGCCCTGCGCTCAGAAAGGAAAAGCCCGCAGCCCTTCGGCTGTCGGCTTCCGCTTCGTTCTAAGCCGCCGCCGCCGCCGCGATCGCCCCCGACCGGAGAAAAAACTTTAATGCCTTAAAAATTTTATTGTCACGGCACCGCGGTTGCGTGCTCCTGGGGCGTTCTGCTGCCGAAACGACCCGTCCAGCAGAAGGCAAAACGTTCCGGTTACAAATCGAAATTGCCTCGCACACTTCGCCAAGTTCAAAATACAATATCACAATCTTAGCTATTATTTTAAACGTGAATCGAATGAAAAGAGCTCAACGTTTCAAACATTTCTATTGTTCAAATTAAGAGCGCGATATAATGGCATCAAAAATATTCGGAAGGTCACTAAAAATGTTTAAGGAGAAAAACCTCGGCGCGAATTTTCACCCCCGGCGGACGGAGCCTGCGACGGAGGCACCACTTTTAGTGACCTGCCCGTTCACATTACAAAGGGAAGTCTCTTACACGGTTTGCAAGTGAAGTTGTACAAATTCTGCGGTCTCAGACTCAATCGATACAAATTAAAAAAAAAAAAAATGCTTTCGTCGTACAATTATGATTAAGATGTGACTACATGACTAGACACTGAGATTCTACGACCAAACTTGTCTAATATTATACATTTACGTGCCGCTCAAACGCGGTTGCGATCGGCTCCGGGCCGGGAGAATGGCAGCAAAGGGGTTGGATGCGGAGGGGGTTGTGATGTCGTTCGTCGCGGGTGCAGGCGTCTCGACGGAAGCGCGAGTTCCGCGTGCCTATCCTTCGGGAACGTCCCAGGGGGGAAAAGTGCGAGCCAACGAATCCGACCGGATTTGCGGTCCGTTCGAAGCAAATCCGAACCGATTCGAAAAGCGACGGCGCTCTGCGGGGTTGCGGTCGGAGCATTTGCAGGTCGCACGCGTTTTTTTGCGGGCAAAAACTGCGCTCGGCAGCGGCCGAGATGAAAGTTTTGCGGTTTGGAATTTTCAGGTCCTCCGAAGACGAAGGCGACCGCACTGGGATCCAAATTACCGAAATCGCGATTCCGCCGTTTTCGTCGGGTGACATAACATATTTGGATCCTGATCGTTTCTTTTGACCTGTCGAGGGGGTGTAAAAGAAACTGCAGCCCGAACAAGCCGCGTTTTTTTTTTTTTTTTTTAATGGAAAAAGCCGCGATTAATTTTTCCGCCTCGCGCTTCGGAGTTTCCCGGGCCGAGGCCGACCGCACGTTTTAAGCGCCCCAACGCAATGCGAACGCGATTTTCCCCGAGAGGATTTTCTTTTTCGTTAGCTAAAACTAATTTGTAACAATATTTCAAGAGCTTGACGCGACAACATCAATGTCTTCATTTGATCGGCGAATCATTCGTATCCGATATTTAATATAATTATAAATAAAACATTTTTAACAAAAAAGACATTATCATATTGATTTACAAATTCAAAACCAATCTGATAATCATGGTATTTAAAAACGATGAAAATCTAACGAGTTGCACATCAAAAAGACATCGATTTTATACGTTTCTCAACTACTTACGCAAATTCTTGAGCATATTTTTTTACCTATGTTAATTTTATACTAACACTTTTTCCTGCACGGTGATTAAATATTTAATTTATACAGTCAACTTTACGTACATTAGCTGAAACTCAAATACAGTTTTAAAATATTAAAAATTATGTTTAATTCATGATTTTCATCGACAATATTTCCGTTATAACACATCAACACCATCTGGCTTTTTATGGGAACTTTTTCTATTTACAATTCCCTTCGAGAACGCACAAAACTGAGCATCGGAAACGCAACGCGAACTCTTTACCGTTGTTCGAAGTAACATCTAATGTTGAAAGCTTAAATAGATTTTTTAAAAAATTAAAACTAATTTTTTTTAGCGCAGCAAGAGAAGAACTTTTCATTTCGTGCTGGCCGACAGCGTTTGTCCATCGTTTGCAAATGTAGAAAAATAAAATATCAAGAGAGCAAGCAAGCCTAAATCATATAAATTTAAATATTTAATGTCAGAAATTAAATTAATCAATGCGATTGTTCCAATATGCAGATGGTGTTTGTTAATCAACAAATTGAGTTATTTAAAACAACTGAAAGTTTATATTTTGAATGTTCCCAGCCCAACTTAACACGCTACTTAACCTAACAAACGAACGGGCTGCTAGAAAAAAAAATCTCTGTCGGAGTTTATCCTCTAAAAAGGACAGCAATTAAAAAAAAGCTGCGGGAATAAGTGAAAAATATCCTATCTTAAGAGCGAATTCATTCTTAGCTTAAAATATAAAAAAAAAAAAAAAAAAAAAAAAAATCATCCTAAAATTCAACAGTCATTCCGTCATTTTTAAAAGACTGCAGATGATACTCCGAGAGCTTTTCGCAGTTGTCCACGGTACGAATGGAAACATCTATGTTCGGATGAGTTTTGAAGCCGAATGGCTGGAACTCGGAGTATTTCGATGTCGATTGCTGGTAGATGTTCTTCCCTCCCGTGTTGGGCGAATAAATATCAACTGCCGCAGCAGATGATAGGTTCTCGGTAGATCAGTCGATTTTTCTCGAAGGATCGCTGAAAATAAATTTTTCCGTTTTTCCTAAGTGTCGAAGTAATCTCAAATCGAAAAAAATCAGCTCTTACTGAACTGATTTTATTCTTTTTTTCTTTTTTGTTTTTAAAAATTAGAATTTGTCAAAAGATGTAACCTGTGTTTGTCCTCATTCTTCCACGAGCTCACGGCAATATGCGGAGGGGGTAACACTTGTCGCAAAGACTGCACCAGCTGAACGGTATCCATCAGAGCTGGAAATAACGTGATGTCGCTATTAAAAAACACGATCAACCGACGCTTGCGCATTCAATAAACAAGAAGAAGATTAATGCGACTGGAACCTGAGACCGATTTTTTTAAAAATAAACCAAACTCACTAAATTATCGTAAAATACATAAAGTGCATAAATCCGAACAATTTTAAATGTTTGCAGGGTGATTTAAAAAATTGTAAAACTGTATTTATGATCGTAAAGGCAGAAATGCGGAAAATCTAATTCTAATGCGAATAGAAAGACGGCAATAAAGGAAATTTTTTTTCTACATCTCAGATGCTTCTTCTCGAATAATATAGGAACAAAATAATTCTTGCAGCAGATTAAATTCACCGCAATACCGTGAGAGACCATACGGAAATTTTAAACAAAATCATGCTTTGTCAGTGTATCGATTGCAATCCGAAATTATACTTTCTCTTATTATTAATGAATTTAACTTCACCGTTTAAAACCACATCATGCGGTTTAATTTGAAAACAGAAATAATTTTACATAGGTCTAAGTGATCCCTTTAGACAAAATGTGAAAACTGAAAGTTTCCTACTAACTTTTCTGCAGAGATTCCGATTGTTTCCCGTATGGCTTGCACATGGCGGGTCGTATGCAAGTTTTCATTCTTGCCATATTTTTCATAATCTCGGTAAATGCTCGTACAATTTTTTCTTGTCCGACTGGAATTAAAAAACAGCATTGAAATTAATTTTGAACGCATTTTTTTTTCTTTGACAGCGACGATTGGTTAAGATAACTTATTAGGCGAATCGACTCCGTTAGGGCTATGAATTTTACCTTCAGAATTAGCTCCTGCTAATCTTTTGCTTTCGCTATCATGGGATCCCCAGGCTCCGTTGTGAAGTGCGAGCAAATCCTGAAAATAAACCCCGAAAATGCGACTCGTAAATCAACCGGATCCAGCGATTTAATTACAAGGTTCATTTGCATCAGATCCAAGGAGAAAAATTACCTTGTTTGAACTGGAAATTCCGAGACCGTCCAAATTTTCCAGATTCGCTCGCAGGAAATCTGCTATTTTGTGATCCTGAGGGCTTGGTTCGATGTGATGCGATTTTGAAGATTTTGATAACGAGGAAGTTTTGGCGTCGTTGCTAACCATTTGCTGCACTGCCGAGAGAAGTTGCGCTCTGAAAGAAACGTCTTTTCGTTGTCGTTTACGCAAAATATATTATTACACTTTTTATCGATATCGAAACATCATTTGCCATAGAAAATATAAGAAAATGCATCGTTCAAACGGATTTTCAATAAATTTCACTCGTTCCAATTCCACTAATGTCAGAGGGACATTAGTAAAAACTACTGAAACTATACGATCATGAAAATCAGACTTACTATTTTGTCCGCTTGAGCTGTGGAATGCTTTCGAGGATAGATGCGCAGGAATCTCTCGGAGAATGTGCAGGCGGAGTACAGGACGGGACATATAGTTATCGAAATCGACATATTATTTACTCTAAAACAAAGACGCACCAGACTTCTGCAAATGAAGAATGTCATTCCGAAATGATGGCTGAATAAACTGGCGATGGAATATCTTGTTCCAAGTGCGCTTTTTCGGACATGAAAAAGGAACTGCGCTTGGAGTCGAATCTTTCGATTTTGATTTACTTTTCTGAGCTAAATTAATGGACGGACGGGGAATTTAATTCGACTATTTTCGATTCAATCTCGAATGAAAGCGCAAATAATTATTATTAATTAAGAAATTATGCGAATGTGATTTAAAAAAACATATAAAGGAAACGAAATTCTAAGTAAAAAGCGGATACTTTCTCAAATGTTTAAAACTGATTTTTGAAGCAGTTTCACATGAAATAACTTTTAATGATCAAAGAATTCCTTCTTGATATTAACGTAAAAAAAAAGGGAGTAAATTGTGTCGGAAGGCGGTATTAGTAAAGTGGAATTAAATAAGTAGTATTTGATGAAAATGAATGGTGCTTAATAAAGTGGCCGTCTTCATATTGAGATTATCAAGAAAAGGACTCAGGTTTCAACGTTTTAAGGATATTTTGATGTGAATGGTCGGGTTAATTATCGAAAATTTCATTTGATTCAAGGATTAGGAATTAAGTTCAATAATATAGTTATTAAAAAATTATGCGTTACACATTTTAATCACCGCACCTGGCTTGAGAGCTGCTGCTACTACTTTTTGTAGGTTTATCAGGTGGCGTTAAATCTACTGGGGTCGTATTAATTTGATGATGGTGGGATAAATTATAATCATCACTCCCGAATTGACTGCTTCTATGATCACTATCTCTCAACGATCCTGAAATGAAGTGAACGGTATTAACTTTTATTTTAACAAATTTTTAAGAATTTTTCCTCTACCTCTATGAAATTAGAATAAAAATGTTACAAAAACTGATACATTTTTTGTCTAAATCAAAGCTATCGAGAAAATCGGCTTTTCTTATTTCATGACTTATTAGCCGGAAATTTATTATTCATAAAATTAAACACAATTGTCTGTTAATTATAGTAATAAAAAAATAAGAGAAAAAAAAATTTAACCTTAGAAGAATATAAAAATATTTATCTTGGGTGTTTAATTAAATATTCATGAAGTTATTTTGATTTTTTCATCTTCAGTTACGAATAAATTTCATTATTACGAACGTAGATTGGGTTAACTTGTACCGAGATTGTGCAGTTAACAAGTAAAATTCTGTCTATAACTTAAAGTCGTTTAAATTTTTTGAAGATTCTTCTCACTACCAGATACCTTTACTCTTTTTTGAAGGTTGCGGGTCTGACAAATACGTCGGCGCACCGGCCAAATGAGCCAGCGATCGATGGCTTAATTCCAGCTGACTTTTATAATATCGGCAAGCAGGATTGGGACAATTTTGAACGACTTCTATAATAAACTCTTTTTCCATTCCAAATTGTTCACGCCCTATGGTATAAGAATCCATGACCTGCAACATATTTTCTCCGATAAAAACGAGTTTTTTTTTTTTTTAAAGGATGCCAATTAACAAAACATCCAACGTATACAAACCGCACGGATTGTGGCCTCCAACCCTAAATGCATTCCTTGTGGGCCATTCATATGCTTCAGCATGACGGCGTTTGCAAAATGTTCGAATGGCAGAATAATTTTTCCCGTTTCTCTAAGCACCAGTCGACCCTGAGAATCTAACGTAACCCGTTGAGCCATCATTCTAGAAAAAAATTAAACTCGTTATATGCCTTGCATTAACAAAATATTTCTCAAAAATATAAATATTTTCAAAGAATAAAGTGAAAATGAAAAATATTTGGAGATAATATTTTTGAATAAATAATAATCATAACTTCCACGCTGTAATATACAGACACCTTTTTTTTTGAGATTCCGTTAAGAAATGAAACGGAAATTAACAACATATAAAAATATACGTTGTTAAAAAGTACAAATCTAATAGAAGAAATTAAAGGTCAAAATGCAAACGCGGAGCTGAAAAAATACTTAATAACCGCTTTTGTATAAGCAAATCTTTTCAAAATTATAACTTCGTTTTGATTATTTAAAGTCTATAATGTTGCTCACAATTGATGTTATATATATATATATATATCGATAATGACAAAGTTCTTCTTGTTATTTTGAAATCAATCAAATTTTATATGATAAAAATCTGATCAAACATTCAAAATCTAAAATATAACAATTAGATCATGCCTCTAATCCTATTTGTTTTATATTATAATTTTACATGGGACTAAAAAAAAGGGTTGCTAATTCTTGCCTTAGATGAATGAAATATTAAACAAAATATCAATTCTGAACTATAATTAATATTTCGGTTAACTAATAATGTTAAACCAAGTAATTGTTTACAAGATAAAATTAATTCACTTTAAGTTTTAATTTCATCAGTTCATTTTTTAATGGTCTTTAATAAATCTGCAGGTTTCTTCACCCAATAGCTTGTTTATTTTTAATGCTTCGTAAATGCTGTTAAATCAACTGAAATGCCAGATTTAATAGTTAAAGTATTCCTGAATCTATGTAAATGAGTTAAATGAAAGTACAAATGAATGTGCATCATTGTAAATTACAATCACAAAACAACAATTGCTTTTCCAATTGAAATATTTTTAAAATTATTATTTTATGTATTACTTTTTCATATATATGTGATGTTATAAATCTTCCAGAGAATGAGATCTTTTTTTTTGTTACAATTTTTGTACCAACATTGAATCTCACAAAATGCTATACTCAGCTGCTTAAAAATTTGCTCTAAATAAATTTTTTAAAAGAAATGTATTAGGTGCTGTTTATCACAAAGTGCAGTGTGTAGTTGTTTAATGGTTAACATTATGTTATTAGAAATTAGTATGTTTAGAAATATATTCAACTTTAATTAAACCCTTATTTTCATGTATGAGATGAAATTGAACAGAAAGTTTACTCACTGCAAATAAGCAGCACTTGGCAACATAGAAGATTCTTTCAATTCAGAGAAACATTGCAATAATTCAACAGAAGGATTCCACCCTTTGTTTTGGAGGTAGAGCTGAAGTAACATATACAATTTTTCGGTAACATATCCGCTTCCAGCAAAACCACTATTGCTACTTGATGGAGGCCCCATATCGCCTTGTAAACTTTTCCCAACGAGATTTTTCATTGTTTCCGTCAGATCCATTATTTAGTATCACTAATTCTAAAAATAGGTCATTTGTATGTAGGTATCGGCGGTTTCAATTGTAATAGTCACTAGAACAAAAACAAAAATAAAACAGGTATGTAACGTCAAGAAATCGGGGGCTTAAATTCAAATATCTATTATCATAAATTTAATCATTTAAAAAGCGAATACTGATATATATTATCACCGAGATTTGATTCTCAATTAAAAGGCGTTGTGGGATATTACCTATAAGTTGCTATCGTTTTTCAAGCTATAAACAAATACAACTATAAACATATCAAAATGTCTGCACCGGTCGCTTCGTCTTGTTGCCTTTTTGTCGGGGCCACACGATCGTGAAGTAGCTTCGTCGGACGCATGCGCGAGTGTTCTCACAGCTGAATTCATTCACATGGGTCGCACGAAGAGAAAACGTAACAGGAGAGCTTCTGTTAAGTTTGATAATACGGACGTGATTAATCTGCTAAAGTGGTTGAGATTAAAAAATTCAAATCTAAAAATCCACTATTTCAGAGAAACGGGTCGGGGAATCCGGAGCAAAAAGAAAATTCAAATTGGAGACGAATTAATTCGTTTACCTCTATGCTCACTCATAACCCCTAAGATTTCTACGGAAATATCGTCGATCTTAAATGTATACGATTTACCCCCTCAGCTAGTTCTGACTGTATTTTTAATGTACGAGAGCCATTTGGCGGAAAAGTCACAGTTCCGGCATTATATTAAACTACTGCCTACGAGTTATTCGACATTGTTTTTTTGCTCGAAAAAGGAATTGCTTGTTTTGCCCCATTTTATGAGAATTCAGGTTCTTCAGAAAAAAGAAGAAATAAAAGGTCATCTGAAAAATATTTTATCATTGTGTGGCTCAAATTCGTGTCACGGCTGCGGGAGGAATTTTAAAGATATTTTCCAATATTCTTTCTTTACTTGGGCGTGGTTTACTGTAAATACTCGATCGGTTTACATTAAAGTAATTGAATTTGAATTTTGTTAAAATTACACCTTTTATCGTTTTACTACTGTTATTGATTTTCGTTACATCTTGATAGGATGACAGTGCAAACAGCTTGGCACTTGCTCCGTTCTTGGATATGTTTAACCACTCGTTTGATGCTGAAACTGAGATAGTGATTGACATGACGAGAGAGCTTTATATTATCAAATCACTTAGGGAATACAAGAAAAATGAACAGATCTTCATCAAATATGGGCCTCATTCGAATTTGAAACTTCTTCTCGAGTATGGCTTCATTTTGGATAATAATCCGAATGATTTCGTTGAATTTTCCTTTAATGAAATTATTGAAGCATTGAAAGGATCCAGATCACACTATGGTAAAATTAAATTCTTATTAATTACTATTATTATTATTATTATTATTATAAATTTTTCAAAAACTCACTTAGAACGAACGAATATCTGCGACAAAATCAAAAAACTACACTGCTTAATATTCCACCTAAAATTGAGGAGAATATCAATCGGAGAAAGAGTTTAGAAAAAAATGTAAGAATGCTATTTCAATCGTGAATAATAATGTTCAAAGGCCGTTGCTCTCTTTACAGGCGGAGTAAATCAGAAAAAATACGATTTGATTAGACGAAATAATTTAAACAAAAATTTGACAAAAAGCATCAACGGATTTTCATGGAGTTACAACGCTCTTTTATACACCTTGATAACGCGAGATGAAAGTCTGCCACTTCTACGGGCTAAATTTTTCAGCAACGAATTTAGCGAACTGGAATGGAAAGAGATAAATGAAATATCGGACATACTGATTCGTAGTAAAATAACGCAGTTGAGTGACGAATTGCACACAATGGAATCATTGGAGCGTGATGCTAGTGCAAGCTTCTCCCTGGCAATAAAACTAGTGAAAGTATACTTATGTATATTACAAAAAGAGTTCACTTTTCAACAAGTTAATGAGTGAACTAAGGTAAACGCAGTCGGTCAACATCCTATTGCCCCTTTTATGTTCAAATCTAATGATACAAACAAAATTGTGAGCTTCGTCTTTCCCCTTCCCGCATTATATGTCGACAAAAATTTATCAAATGGATGGTACTTGGAAAGCTCTAACATTGCTAATCCTGGATTGTCTGACCCCACTTCAATTCTGATCGAAGATGCTTGATATCTATAAATGTCCTTTGATACGATAAGGCAATGTCGCAATTTCTTCGCAACTCTTAAGACAAGATCAATGCATTAAAATATTTGCCTAACATTATGAACATTATTTATTAAATTAAAATTTACAATCGAGATAAATTAACAAACTAGAAAAGGACTGTCAAGGCAACCATGTCCTGCAGCAACTCCTCCTTCATCATCGGTACTTAGTTTTGTTCTTAACATATGTCCCACTTGTTGATTTAAATGAATGTGATTAGAGTCTCTAAAATAACATATACAATTAAAATAATTATGAAAGCAACCATGAATTCAAATTCCTAATAGAGAATTCTAAAAATGTTTAACTTACCCAATGATAACGCCAAATATGCCCAGTTCTGAAACAACATGCTGCAATTCATTAAATTTAGGATCAACCCCAGGTCGAATAATGTAAGACTGTTGGACCGGAGGCACAATTCGAGACATCAGTATCCAAGCAGCGCGTTCTTGGGAATTTATCATTTCTGTTTAATCACCAAAGTGGTAAAACAATAAAATATAAATATAAAATATAATACTGCCGACTAATTTAAAGTTGTATATACACTTGATAAGTGTATATATACATACATAAATTCCGAAATTATCAGCCTTAATATACCTTCAATTTTATGTTTCACATCCTTTCCATACACATTATTTCCTCCACCTTCACGCTGGGGTTTCAAAACAAATTTTTCAGGATATTGCAAAGCCATTTCGACGGCCTCGTCCCCAAATCTATCGAAATCTAAAGCGTAAATGTCGGTAAATATTTCACGAATCATTTTCACTTTCATCGGATCATCGAAAAACTTTTCCAATACATGCGGTTTTGCTAATGCTTGCTGTACCTGAAAATACATTAGTTCTTCGATCATTTTTAAGATATATTTTACCACATTACTTATAACTTCTATTTTTAAGAATTTTCGAAGTAAAAATCAATTCACAATTCATCTATTGGCAACATGTACTTGAATTATGAGAAAATCGAAGACAAACACAAACGCCGGATGTCCAGATTTACAAGCAAAATAGACTTAAACATAGCATAATTTTTAAGAAAATAAGAAAGATCTTATTCAATTACTTTCTTGGTTCCTGCCAACTGATATTGTACAGTAGGACATTTAATAGCTTTCGATCTCTCTATTAGCAGTCGAGCATCCCACTCTTTCTCTCCATGATATTGAGATGGTTCGTATCCTGAGCGGAAATAAATTAAGGCAATTTCTAAATCATCGCTGAAACAAGAAAAAAAGTCATTTCTCTAAAAGAACAATTTACCTAAATCTTATTTAAAATTAGCATATCAATTTTGCTGCTTCACAAAAATGAATAACAGAAAGATAATTTCAAATCGAGATCTACAATTATTTAATTTACAGATATTTAACAAGTGATAATGAATCACAAATACGAGTACTTAAACTAATTTCGGAGAAGTAGCTCGTATTTAGAAAAATTATAAAGAAAATTAGATTAATTTTATGGCAGTTATACTAATAGAATTTCAAAATACAATTACACAAAATATTTATATAGGAATTTAAACTTGTTTAAAAATAATAAAATCGTAATAAAATGCTCAGGAAATACACAAGGAGGGTGATGTATGTTTCGGAAGTTTCTATCGTTATACATACATAATAAGTTGTTTCTGCTTGGTCATGTGGCCCCGTTCATATACCTCTGTAAGAGTTCTTCGAATGACTTTTATTTCTGGCCTGAGTTTGTAAATTTCAAATTCGTGAAATCTTTGATCGCATATATTATATGTTATGTCTTCAACAATGAAGAGGATTGCTGCTTTCGGATTGTTATAAATTTTCCAAGCTTCTATCATTCCCTCGCAAAGTCCCGTTAATGCATTGTTCTCCGGCAACTGAAAAGTAAGCAAATCCATAAATATACAAAGACGCATAACAGTTCGGTTAATCTGATGCCTTACAGTTAGACTTGTCATATAATTTGATTAAGGAGTGGATTCAACAAGTTAGCAAATTATCCGGACTTGAGATTGATGATAACTTGAAATTGTATACAGGGCAACTAAAGTGTTGAGTTAATAAGGAAAGCACCATTCAAAAAATCGCAAAATATCTGAAAATGGAAAGATTTTTACTGGAACCGAAAGAAGCCTGAAACAGCATAATATTCAAAGATTCAGGATTATATTTAATCAGTGGATCGTTATTTTTTCAACTAAACAGCTTAATTGCTCAAGCACGAAGGTGATGATGATACATAATCGCTGCCAATTATTTAACATGATATTGTAACATTTGTTTTCTGTCCTCAAAATCTGATTTTTATTGCATTAGAGAGCAATTACTCAACCATTTAGAGAAACTCTGATGATTCCATCATGTAATAAAAAATAATAAAAGATTCATTTTTCTTTTTTCGGACCAACAGGATGAAAGGGGAAAAAGCTTCGAGACTCATTATATATTAAAGAACCCATAAAACATTTTCAAATGAATCCATTTCCGTGGCAAGAAATAAATATAAGTTTAAGAATATTAAATTTAAAGCCCTTCAGGCTATTATATAATGCGCGAAAGCGCCTTTCATTCTTTAAAAACATGTTTGACCTGAGAATCTTTATCTTGGTAACATTTGAAATTTTTGATTTTTCTCAATCACAAACCAAAATGATTTTACATGTTTGAATATTTCCGAGTTGACCCTTCTTATTTTTCCACGTTTTTATATTTTAAGAAAACTTGATTTCTGATTTTCCATCATTACCTGATCGTAACTTATCGACCATGCGTTAACTTCTTATCGTTTCGTGATTGACATGGAGGGAATCTGAGCGAGATATATATATATGGAAGGAAAAGAGCTACAGGAAAAGTAGTAATTACTTACGTGTTCCAATAAATCATTTTGTCCCAATTCTTTTAAGACAAACCTAAAAAGAAAAGAGCGAATTGGTTTAATTTATTTAACAAATAATTTCGCTGTATGTAGTGCGTGGCATTATTATTAAGGATAAATTCTAAATTGCTTTGAAAACTAAGATTTTAACTGTACTATAAAAATTTTTAATCGCATATGTTCGTAAATTAATAATATCTGGTTTGAACTGAATCCGTGTATTCCGACATAATTATATTTCGCGTTTCGTTCGCTTAAGTTCGTTTTTACAATAACACAACGGAATTGAAGTAAGGAATTTTCAAAATTGTTTTAACATTCCTTGGTCTCCAGAGAAACTAAAATAGATTGACCTATAGTATCATTTAAAAATTTTGAAATACTTCATCCAATAAAACTGCCGTTTCCTGATTTCAAAAAAAATTTATTGTACATTCAATTTTCATTTACAATATAATATTATAATGTAAATGAGAATTGAGCGATTCATAGTCATAATGTTATTTTTGACAGTAACTAATCAAAATCTGTTGCATAAGTTGTTGCTTTTTTAATATATATTACATGCAATATTCATGCTACAGAGTTAAGATTAATTTTCGTGCCAGGCAGTTAAATGCGACGCTAAAATAAAATAATAAGATCTTGTTTCAATAAGCTTTCAGTTCATTCCCCCGCATTATCTTACATCACCTTGTTCATGCCATATTAAAGGATACACCCAATATTAATTTCTGCCTTAGGTATACATGTTAGTTTTACTTGTCCCGATCCTTTGATTATCAAAATTTTTAAGTCAAAATGATTTTACAAACTGGCCCAAAACACGCAAATATAATGGGATAAATTGATAGAAATTGGTAAAATTAAATTCAATCCAGTGAAAATTTTATGAGAATTTTTAAATAATTCATCTAACAAAATGTATAATTTGGTTATACCTTTTGCTCTCTTGACAGTGAGTCTGAAATTACAACCGCAAAAATAAAAATAAAGTTTTCCAGAGACAATTTTTTGACATAAAATATTTATAAATGTAGCAATTTAACTTACATGAGTAATTTCTTTTAAAATAATGGATGATAAATTGTGAACGATTTAAAATAATAAATGGTCTTTAAAGAAACCAAATATATATATATATATACATATGATTTCCTATAAAATGTCACTTTTTTAAAGCACAATTCCGTGAAAACAAACCGATTTTAGGTAACAATGAAGAAAACTGTAATGGAAGTTTATCATAACTTAAGTAATGCAATCTAAAGTTTGCCGCGGCGAAATGCAAAGCAGAAAAAAAATTTTTAAATGATAATGAGGAACCTATTTAGATAAATAATCAAAATCAAAGATCGCTAATAAAAAGGTTTCGCTTCTGAGTAAATCTAAAACCATAATAATGAAAAGTTGCATGAGATTGTACAATGTAATTAACAAAATTAAAGATGAGGGAATCGAGGCGGAAGCTAAAAAATTATACGATTCGTCTGCATAATAATTCATCAATTTTAGTCCTCGGCGCATACCTATGTAAATTAGTCAATTGGGTGCAAGCTCCAGCGAAACTGACTGAGATCGTATTGAACTCGACCTGCTTAATGCTGACATTGTCAAAGAACTCTAGAAGGTAATCACTGCGGAAAAGTCCTAAATTTATGTCCTGGAACAAGAGCAAAGAAAACATTGGTAATCAGTCTCGCCGGATATTGATGTAATAAAGTTGAATTGCATAAAGAATAAAAGGCAGAAGAGAAGAGTATTGCTCCGAACCAACGAATTAGTCAAACAGAATGACAAAATCAAGCGGATTATTAAAACAAACGTATGAAAGGTTCACATCTTCACTGTGAAGCATTTATGAAGGAATGGGTCCTACGTGTGAATGGCACTAGACATTGGACCCAAGTGACCAAATCCTGAGGCGATAGTGTTGACTTCCACTTGCTTCCAACAACAGAAAGTGGCAGCGGATCGCAATGAATTCAAATTTGACTTTTTTCCCAACTCGAAAGCTTTACGGGTGTAATATTTGACGGAAACATTATTGCAGCGGGTCGTATCAAACATAATATATGAGCGAATTAAACCCAAAGAGATCGGTGTTTATTATAAACAGTATAATCAGGGGGCGAAAATTTTTGTTCCCCACATTTATACATGTACCCACTATACATAACCTGACTAGTGACAGGAAATGTAGAACAATTTATTTTAAGCAGTTGTATTATTCATCGATATTTCAGAAAAAAGTTCATTTCTACTTGATCATAAGTTTTTTGGATGTTAAAAGCTTTTGGTAAATGCCAGTCACAAATCATAGCAAATATTAATCTTAATCACTTGAAAGCTGATTAAATAATTTTCATAATTTGAGTTTGATTATTTTTTTCTCTCTGCAAATTCAATAATTAAATGGTACAATTAACGAGTGCTCTGGAATTATCGATATACCATTAATATCAAATGAAATATTGCTTTAAGGAATTCTGTTTTCTTAAAATTCAATAAGTTAATAAGTTAAAATTTCTGTGCATTATCCATATTGCAAATGTGAATAACTGAAAACATAAAATCGAACGAAAGGCTCCCACGAAAACGATTCGTATGGAAATAAAGCAGAAAATTTTCTTCTAAATGGGAATATTTCTGCTACATGATATTAAAATTATTCTTAATTTGAATAAAATCATATAAAATAGATAAATTGTAATTATTTACATTTAACTGTGTATAAGATCAGTAAAAGAAAATGGGAAATTTTCGAAACAAAGACTAAAGCAAATTTAAATTGACAGTGTGACAAATGATTGACCGTGCAAGTGGTTAGACAAATTTAATTCGATTCAAAGTTAGCATTATTACCAAATAAATAAAACATTTTATAAATCACGTAATAAACGGCAAGCTGTGAATTAAAGCTCGGGAAATCAGAATGTAACCACGCCGAACAATAATCTAAAATAATAAAGGCAAATTAAAATTAATGCCCCGATAAAAATAGTTTCAAAGAGCTCCATAAAGTGATTAATTGGAAAATGAAAATCGCACTTAAAATCTGTATAAAACTTATTGAAAAAAAAATGAAAATTAAATCAAATTTTATTATTTTGATCTTACTTCCGTGGATTTTATGTCTCTAAATGTACTGCTGCCGTATTACTAATTTCATCCTAAATGGCCTTTTCAGTTTTGCTAAATTAGATGATTCACCTTATAATAATATAATTTTCCACAAATACTTGTGTAATTAACAACTGCTTTATTTGGAATAACTATTTCAGTTAATTCCCGAATGTAGTCACATTTAATATTAAATAAAGCGATAAAAGTTACTGTATTATTAAAAAGTTTGACGTTTGTATATTTAATTCACATGGAAATTTTACTCTTATACTTGGCACAATATAGAAAAAGGTCTGCAGTTAAGTTCCTGATTCCAGAAGAATAAAAAAAGTATAAATTTATGAGACTGTGAGTGTTATCATTTTTTTTATATTAATTTATATTGTTTTTACATTACATTAAATAATTTACCACTTACTGCAGTAAAATTAAATTTTAATCCTAAAATACATCACATTTTTTAAAATCAGAACAGAAAAATTAGGAAGTTTGAAATTTGATTTTTAAAAGTATTATAATTCACAATATTTAATTTTACTATGTTAAAAGTTAAATTTTTCATATGAAACAAAATCTTAGTGAAGAATCATCTTTGAGAATAAAAATTATTATAAAATGTGAAAAAATATCTAATTTAAAAAAATACACCTAAATAGCATATCAATTATGTAACACTTTTATTTGCAGAAAAAAAAAAGATGAAATTAAGACATAAATAAGCAAAGAAAAACAATAAGTAACAGCAAAGCAATTTAATGTTGCAAAAAAAAATTGCTGAGATTTATATATTTTCTGAAAAATTATTCCAGAGCATGTTTTTATTTACAAAATCAAAAATTCACATTCATTCTGTAAGACATTAGAATCTTTATATAAATAATCTATAAATATATGGTTCCACTATTTACAACAAATGATATGTAAATATTTTTGCAGATTTAATTATACAATGAAATATCTGCAATAAATGATTGTAATCACATAAACAAATCTCAGCTTTTATAAATTGCATTATATGTAAGTAAATGAAATCCAGTTGAAAATTCATTTACAATGAAAGGATTAATAAGAATTATTTTAGCTAATTCTTCAATTGATATGATTTTATGATATACTTACTATATTATTACATAATAATACATATTAATTATGTTATATAGCATATATATAACAAAAAAACTCGTTGATAGCTTACATTTACTGCACTCTTTTCATAGAAGGAGTATATGATTTGTTAACCAGTCTCATAATATATCATAAGCTACAACAAAGCATGTAATTTCATTATATAATCAAGGTCAAACTTTATCAGAATTAATAAGAGTTTCATATTATACACAGGCAAAAATTTTAACTATATTTGACATATCTAAAGATACGGAAACAAGTTTTATTATTTCAAAACTGAATTTCCACACTTTCAACTGATTGCTATGCTTGCATATCACCATACTCTAAAGTATCTATCAGCCATTGATTAATCAAGGAGATAAAAAGCACACCAACTAAGTAATTTTAATTATTATTATTATTATTATTATTATTATAACTAAAGCAAGAAAAATAAAAAAAGACATCATATTACTTAACATTTTACCTGTTCAATACCTTCCTTGAGAACTGTTTTGTACACCTGGAAAAGTCGATTTGTAAAATCATCAACCTCAATAATGCTGAAAAAACAGAAAGAAGGCTCATAAAATTTCTCCCTTTTTTAAAAATCACTTTGCACAATTGGATGAACTTATTTATTACCTTTTTAAGTGCTCATCTAAAAATTGGTCATCATGTGCCACTTTATGAATCAGCTCATTTAGGATCGTTTGAATATTTAAAGCTTTCTGAAATTCCTTTTTCGGGAAACTTGATGGTATTAATGTAAAAGGAGCAATGTTGAGGGAATCACTGCTGAAATTACTCTTAGATCTCATCGCAGCTCCTGCAAAAAAAATTGGAAAAAATCAAATTTAAGAGGAAGAAACTGGTGCCAACGCGAAACTACTATATGCGAAGAAACTTCAAAATGTAAGTTTAACAAAAGAAAAAAGTTCATGGTATTCAAAAGTTTAGTTAAGGAATGGGAGTAAATATATATCTTACCATGCATTAAAGCCCAATCTTTGGCCTTTGCAACAAGTTCCGGAAAAATTTTAGAATCTAATGGCACAGAAACGCATGGCATTACTTGCGGAAAATCCATTTTATTTGAAAATAAATACTAACAATTAAATAATCAGATTTACGATTACAAACAGTTACGATTAAACTAGATACAGTGATAAATGAAAAGTTTTACACTATAAGAAAATTAAAACATGTTGGAATTGTAAAACACATAAAACTCCGACAGATAGGATACTTAGATCAGTTAAACCCGAGGTTTACATTGAAGCAGGGCGCCAAACATTTATCATTTAATCTATTTTTTTTGGGCCTTTATTTCTCGATTTTTCGTAAAGCGAAGAGGCCCATTTCGAATCGATCGTCTTCTGCATTATGACCTTAAATTTAAGTTATTATTTTATTTGGTAAAGATTGTGGATTTAATTCATTAATTAAATTTAAAGAAACTTATTTTTGTACTTTGGAATTACAATTTTAGCTTTAACTTTAGTTTTAAAATAAGATTTGCATTTAACCTTAGATAAATTTAAAAGAAAAATGTTTAAGATGTCAGGTGGAATTATTCAGTTTTAGATGTGATATTATTTTTAATTTCATTATTTCATTTAATTTGTATAAATTTATATGTAATTAAACTTGTTAGAATTTCTCCAAAATGAGCTCGTCAAAGAAGTATACTAACAACAGTAATCAAAACAATCAAATTAATAACAACAGTAACAACAACAATAATAAAAAATGTTTGGCACCAGTTAATCGAGATGAAGCTGTTCAGGTTGTTGTAAGATGTAGGCCAATGAATGCTAAAGAAAGAGAATCAGGATGCAATCAAGTTGTTCAAGTTTTTCCTCATTCTGGTGAAATTGAAGTAATGTGCCCCAATGAAACTGTCATGAATGGGCAGATTGATCAGAAAAAAATTTTCACATTTGATGCTGTTTATGACCATAAGGCAAAACAGCAAGAGCTTTATGATGAGGCAGTTAGACCATTAGTTGTTTCAGTCTTGCAAGGATTTAATGCGACAATATTTGCTTATGGACAAACGGGAACTGGGAAGACATATACCATGGAGGGAATCAAGAAAGATCCTGTACTCAAAGGAATCATTCCACGGTCTTTTGATCAAATTTTTACACATATTGAAAATACTGAAAATATGCAATATTTGGTTAGAGTATCTTATATGGAAATCTATCAAGAAAAAATTAGAGATCTACTGGAAGATCAGAAGAATTTGAAGAGACATGAAATTCGTGAAACACCTGATGGGGGAGTGTATGTGGAAGATTTAAGATTGATAAACTGTAAGGACATTTCTCAAATTGAGAAGGTTATGTATATGGGAAATTTAAATAGAACAATTGGTGCTACTGATATGAATGAACACAGTTCAAGATCTCATGCAATTTTTCAAATAAGAATTGAAATGAGTGATGCAAATACAGCTGCAAAATACAGTAACATTAAATTGGGAATGTTAAATTTGGTAGATTTGGCTGGTAGTGAGCGTCAGTCAAAAACTGGCTCAGTTGGAGAAAGATTAAAAGAGGCTAGTAAAATAAATCTTTCCTTGTCTGCTCTCGGAAATGTAATATCTGCTTTAGTTAATGGTTCTGGATCGCACATACCATATAGAGATTCTAAATTAACAAGATTACTGCAAGATTCTTTAGGTGGTAATTCCAGGACATTAATGATAGCAAATATTGGTCCTGCCAGCTATAACTTGGAAGAAACTATGACTACACTTCGATATGCTCACAGAGCTAAAAGCATTCAGAATAAGCCTAGAGTAAATGAAGATCCCAAGGATACTTTAATGAGAAAGCTTAAGGATGAAATAGCTTTCCTCCAAGAAACGTTAGCCAAAAAAACTCAAGAACAAGAAAACAGAAAGAAAAAGAAAAGCTTAAAGGCAAAATCTAAAATCTTAGAAAACTCAATTGAGAAACTTGATGAAAATAATGAAACAGTCAAAGAAATTTGTGATGAAATAAATGATGAAATTATTTTGAATGACGAAGAAGTAATACAGCAGAATGCTGAAGCGAAGGAGCTGCAAGAGAAAATTCAAGCACTGGAAAATAAAATGGTCTTGGGAGGGAAAAATATAGTCGATCATACAAATGAACAGCAAAAAGCTTTGGAAAGGAGTTTAGCCGAAATAGCAGAAAGGAAGAGAAAAGAAGCGGAAATGAGAAGGAAGTTGGAACAGGAAGATGAATCATTTGAAATAATCAGGGGTAATTTCCAAAATCTGCAGCAGGAAGTTGATATGAAGACAAAAAAATTGAGGAGACTTTTTGCCAAACTTCAATATATAAAGCAAGACATTATAGACAATACCGAAGACTTTAATAAGGAACGAAGGGATTTAGAAGATACCCAAAGTGCCTTGATTAAGGACCTCAAGTTAAAAAGACTGGTAATAGATAATTTCATGCCAGTTGAACAATTTAACAAAGTGCTAGCAAGCATGAGATATGATGAGTATGAGGATATATGGAAAGCTGGAAGAATAGAAACTTGTCAAATTTTATCAAAGAGACCAGTTGCTGTGGTCGGTGACAGAAGGCCCACTTCAGATTATGCCAGGGTAGCAGCCCAACTTAGTAGCACTCCAAGGTTAAAAAAAAATTATGTTAAAGTTTATGTAATCTTGGAAATTAGTGCAATATTAATTTTTTGCTTTTTCCTTTAATTTGCAGATATAGAGGAGAAAATGTTTTAGACTTAGATTTAGATATGCCGGAGAGAACTACAATGGATTATGAAGGTCCTGTAGTAGCGCCAAAAATTCTAGCAATGTTGGATGAAGCCTTACAGGTAGAAGAAAATATTGATATAGATGCTTCAAGAGTGAAAGGCTTTGCAAGATTGTCTGGAAGAGCTAGGTAATTTTTATTTTTGAAATTAATTAATACTTCCTCTAATGTCCATGAAACTGACCATAAGATTCATAATTAAAAGGCCATAACAATTACTTGCAGTAACATTAAGTAATATATATCGAAAACCAATTTTTTGAGAATGTGAGGTAATATTTAATTCAAAATAATTAAAACTGTAATAGTTATCAGTTTTTATTTAAAAAAAAAAGAAATGTAATTTTCATTTCATTTTAGAAAACTAAGAAACTTATATAAATCAATTGCTTTAAAAGATACCTAACTAGACTATTTTCATTTACGTTACGTTACTATTGACTGGCCAAGAATTTTCAAATTATGTTGTTTCATAAACTATTTTTAAAATTTTAGCACGTTTTTATGATGTATTTCACAGGTAGCTGTGATCTTCGGAGTGGCGATATTCAAATGAAACTTTTCAACTGTTAACGAAAATAAAAATTAAAAATAGAGCATGGAACATGAATTATAAATAAACAAATTTCAGATCGAATATCATCTTGCACATCGTCTTATTTGAGGATTTTAACAAGTTTTATTTTCTAAACAATGAAAAATCGTTCATCTTTTGCTTTCTTAACATTGCATTTAAAAATATTTTAAACTATTTTTCATTTCTTCGTTTTTGTGCCGAGCAAAATTTTAAGACTTCAAATGAAACTTTTCAACTGTCAACGAAAATAAAAATTAAAAATAGAGCATGGAACATTTAACATTTTAATTTCCGTAGACTTCAGATAAATTTTTTATTACTTTTTCACTGGGTTTCTCTGAAGAATGCATTATTCTCGCATTCAATAAATGATATTTGGACAACCCGATGAGTTGTCCGAGGTTAGGGCAAGAGCCTTACAATTTTCAAATTTAAAATTGAAACATATTAATAAAATGTGAAAGACTGCATGTAAAAAAAGGATCTTTTCGAAATTATGCAAAGCGTTAAATTATCTTTATAACTGAAATCAAATAACGCTATTTTTCTGATATGGACAATTCGGCAACTAGATTAACAGTGTCCAAATTCCCAGTTAGATTCATAACGAATTATATGTTCTGAAACAGAGTTACAAATAATTCTTTAATATTTGCATATATAATTTTTGATTTTTAATATTCGCCTAATTTTAAGTGCATTGATGTTTGCAAAACAGAATAATCTTTTTTTCCTTAATCGTGTCTTATAATGTATGGGTAGATTTTCATAATTTATTTTTATTTTACGTTTTTCCAGGCTGTCTTCTGCAGGAGGTACGAAAATAAAAAGACAGAGCCTAGGAAGCGCCGCTCCAGTATTCCCAAAAGCAAGAGGTTTAGTTCCGAAATAAAAGTGGGAAAAATTTGATGGGTTAAATTTAAGAGATAACATTAAAAATTCATCATATATATTTGCACTAAATTGATAAAAAAACATTTACTCTTTAATTAGAATAGGTAAAATTAATATGATTTTTGTCATAAAGTGAGTGATCGTCTTTATTATTATCAGTCTCGGTTAGCAGTTTATTATTTGCATTATGTATGTATAAAATATTAGCTTATAAATTGTAATTTGACATTTCATTTCAACAACAACTATTTCTTAAGTTAAATTCTTTACATTAACTCCTAAGAATTTTCACTGATTAAATTAAGGTCTCAAAAAAAGGTCTTAATTCTCAAAATAAATAATACTCAGAATGCAGAGAAGTCTTATATAACAGAATATGAAATGCTTTTAAAGTGACACATTAGTGCACATAATATTTATTTATTAGATTTGTTATTATTTTTATTATTATTATTATAATATGCAAAAATGTAAGATATGTATACATCTGCATATATATATATATGTATATGCTTAACTAAATTGTATTATAATTAACTTTTATAATTTTATTTTATATGATTTATATTGTGTTTTTAAATGCATTATTTATTTAATTTTATTTTGCTATGTATATTTTTATTTCTAAAAAAAAGACCTTGTTGTGATACTTATAATTTTTTGAGAATTTTTACTGATTAGTTACAACTAAATACTGATTTACATTATTAAAAAACTGAGTCGTAAATAATTATTTAGATGAAATTTAATTTCTCATGTCATAGCATTAAAACTATTAAAAAATTTATTAGTTAGGAAGCACTGAAAATGCTTTGATAATAGAACAGAAAATTTATTAACTGAGAAGCGGATTTAAAATTATCTTAAATTTAACGAAATTCGTTATCAGTTTTATTATTATTATTATTATAATTATAATTATTATTATTATTATTATTATTATTATTATTATTATTATTATGCACTATAATGTCAATTTATTTACTCGATGAGTGAAGATAAAATGTTTTTAATTAAATATTATTATATTTTTGAAACTGGAATGCATTTAAGATATTTATCAAACTTTCAGTCAGCATTACAATTCTTCGATTAATTATATTAATTGTGTGAAATATATTACGTGCTTTTTTAACTGAAAGTAAACATAAGGTTTAAAAAGAAATTAACCACAATTTAACACAGATGAAAACTGGGCCATGTTAATAATTTATTTTGAATTCCTCAGCTTATACGAACAAAAAAAAATTCATTTTCAATTTCAAGTACATATAAGTTTTACTAATACGGTTTTTTGTGAGTTAATATGGTTTATTAACCATATTTTATTACGGTAATAATAAAAAGCAAGGGACGAACAATAGGATTAGAACTCAGCATCGAAAACCTCAATTTATGTGAGTTTTAATATATAATAATTTTAGCTATAAAAAAATAAATCTTTACTAGAGGAAAGTACACTCACCTATGCTTTTCCACAAAATCAAGGCTCAAGGCATTTTATGGCCAATATTAAAATAACAGAAATTTGAAACGATTGAATGTCAGTCACTCATCGATAAAAATAATAAATTGTGCTATTTATTTTCTTTACACTTGTATTTATGTAATTGACTCCAATGGTTTCGGTTGTTTCTTGATTGCATGTGATATATTGCTTCGTCCAAATGAAGCAGCCGTTGTCTTTCTTTATTCAAAAATATGAGTATCTGCCTTTTTGGATAAATCAAAGATGTCTGGAATCTTTTTCAATGAAATCTAATACGGGATCTGCAATCCCTTAAAACTTTAATATTAAAGGAAATCGCATTTCTAATTTATTTTCCCTATTTGTCTGTTTTCTTTCACTTTTAAAAAGAAAGTCTAGATCTATTAGCGAAGTGTGTATTATTAAGTTTTGGACGCAGCTAAGGATTTTTAAATTTACCTTTCAAATACATATATATAGATGACGATGTAAAAATATTTTTAAATACGATGAAGTTAAGAAACTTTACAGATTTTAATTTTTGAACACTTATATGAATTACGATGATGAAAAAACTAATCAAATGTAGAGAAAATTTGAAAGGTTCATAATAATAAAGAACTGAATTTATCCCAAAGATTATTTTTAAAATCGCTTTTAAAGTTACCAGGTTTTTTTAACCTTCCGGAGATCGTAATCAAAATTAAATGAGTTGATTAAAATAATTTATGTGATTTTCGTTTGTTTAAAATTTAATATTAAAAACAAATAAATTTAAAGAAATAAAAATTATTAGTCATCCCTTAACGATGCATCTTCATATTCATTACATTCTCAACCCTGCTTCGGAAAAACTTTTTATGATACAAGCAGTAAGCGATCGATTTAAAAAGCAAAACGTTTCTTTTTCGGACAAACTGACTGTTAAAAAGCTAATAAAGTTTCTGACTTCTGTTACAACAAAACCTGTTGGTCTTAACTTTTTTTTTTAGTGCAACCAGTTTTCTGATTCAGGCAAATCAATGAAGTTCCTTATTCAGAAGTTGGTTGTTTCATTTTATTCGATGTACGCTGAAACTTTTAATTTGCTTGTTCGATTAATGTTTTGTGCATTTTTCACAATTAAAAAGCGTCTTCGAGGCGATTAAGGGTGAATTATGCAGCTTGGACTTTTTTCTCATTAGCATTTCATTCGGTGATTTGAAAGATTTTGTTAAAATGAAAACTTTTCGAAGATATATTTGTGCTTTCAATCAAATTAAGAAAATATATGTTTTAAATGTGAGAGTAAACTTGAGTTAATTTTTTTTTAATTCCTTGGCGTTACACTTAACTTTTTATTTTGGAAAAAAAACTGTTGAATGAAAAAGGATTATTGCAAGACAAAATGCGTCTACAAAGAAAGAATGGTTGTCGCAAAACAAATTTCGACACTAATTCCTTCGCCACGATTGAACATATAATTTAGTGGCGATCTTACGTGCTTCACTGTTTTTCACGTATTTTTGATCCCTACTCTCACATTATGTATTTTAGCTAAATTGATTTTTTCAGTGAGGGTACGTAGATGTCATGAGAAATTTCAGTTGTGTACTGTGAAAGTTAAAATGCCATCCAGAATTTCGCTCCGCAGGTAATATATATATGTGCCTTTGCGTGCATGAAATAGATTTGGAAATACACATTTCTGTGTATGGGCTCTGGGGTTAACAATAAAAGTTTTCAACGACTGTAAATAAATAATTTAATCGGCGATGAAAGAGAAATATTATTGAAAATACTCCATATATTTAGTCAATTACAACAAAGTCAAATATTTTATTTAATGGTATTATTTATTTTAGAATAACTTTAGATTTAAGTTTGATCACATTAATTGAAAAGTATTTTATAAGTATTTTAAAGATATTTTACTTGCTAAGTTTTTAACATTTTTTTAACTGGAATTCAAACTTTCTTGTCCGAAAATTTCGGGACCAGAACGTTCGTTTATTATGACTTAAATATTTTTCATTACTAAATATTTAAAAAGCAAACAATTTTGCTTTAGTTTAGATTTTTATTATTTTACAGACAGTTGATTACGTTAGCGATATAACAAGGTTACTTTAAATATTAATGTTGAATCTTTTAAACATTACAAAACCAACATTATTTACCCGTTCAGCCCCAGAACTTCAAACATATCATTTCATTCATTAGGAGCTCATTTTTTTTTTTTATTACTTATTAAAAGTTTTGTTAATTCAATGAATTTGACAGAAATCTGATGCTTTTCGGGTAATTCGGAATAGTTTTAAGACCAAAAATTGTACACTGTTTACTAAGTGGAACCTAAGCAAATAATTTGCCATTTAAATAACTCATCAGCAGATTGTTCTACGTTGTTTTCACCCTAACATGTGCTGCAGCACGTACAACTGTGCCAGCGTAAAGTTATTTCTGCATTTAGCAACCTAATTTGTGAAACTCCTAAACTTGTGGCCTGATCGCAAAAATTGAGCGCGATTCTCTACATTTACCGAATTTTCCGGAAAATTATAAAGCAAATGTAAAAACCTTAAAATAAGAGCCTCAAAAACCTGATGAAAAAATGATGAATAATCTGCATAATGAAAATCAATGTTCATGGCTGAAGGCTTCTTTTATTTATGGGTAAATAATGTTGATATGTTTGAAAAGGATCCTTTAACATCTCCTAAAATTTTTTTTTTTATATCTAAAAATAAAAACGAATATGCTTATTATATATTTATTATTACATTATGACATTTATATTATTTTTACAACATTTTTAAAAGTACTTTAAATCTAATTTTCGAATTGTGTGTACACAAAAACACGCATACTTATTTCTGGGTGGTTCTTCGAATTTGCTCGTGAAATAAAAGAATCCTTAGCGCGATTAGCAAAATTTTACGTTTTATTTATTGTAACATTTTATACGTGCGTCATTTTGTAATATCGCGCGACAATTTTTACGTATTTTGGACATAATTTTGGTCTAAAAAATGAGGCAAGGAAATACGTGTATGGTGGTAGTTTCGGAGAATATTTCCCTACAAAATGCTCACACGAACAGAAGGGAAATGAGAACCTGAAATCGTCAAATAAATTTCTGCGTTATGTACTTTTGCCAGCATCAGTTGAAATGCATCTTTTATGATGCACGCGCCTTGCATGGAAAATGTTTTTTTAGCTTTTAAAATTTGCTCCGGTGCCATTGCAATCGAGAACCGTAACTATTTTCTGTTTCTTATTTTTTGCCTAAACATCCAGTACAGTAAAAAGGGTCTGTTTTTTTTAAGAAAAATTTTACCGGCCGATTATCGGCATTTGCCACAGCTTAAAACGTCGATCCCGATCCGTTTTCAATAGGAAAGCTAAGCGGTGGTCGGGCAACTGCAGAGAGATCAAAAGTCCTTTTCAACCCTCACTAACCCTGAAAAAAAAATAATACTAACACCCTTATTTAATCGGAAATACAACACGAAGATGTTTCAGCAACAATCTTCTGCAAAATACAATTACATAAAAATGCTTGAGTTAGAGTCAAATATAAATTTATGCTGCAAAAATCATTGCGAATTTTTTTTTTTTTTTTATTGGAACCTTCCCCTGCATTTTAATTTTCAATATGTCCGAATGATTGTAATTATAGTTTGATAACTGGAACATCGTATTCATTCCTTTGTGTAATGTTTATAGAGCGTGCCACGTAATTGTAGCAAAAATAACGATAAAGGTACGTGATGCATTTATAGTTTAACGATTGCGCCGTTTATGACAAAAATATTTAAAGCTTAACGTGCGCAACGTGGGATTAATGATAAAAAAAATTCCCTTTGACAGCGGCAAATCAAAGTATCCGAGCGCGTGGAGTTTTGACGTGTAAAGGGCGATGCTGCACCTGAGGTTGCTGCGTTAACCGAATTCGTGCCTGCCCCAACCAGGTATTTTGGGAACGCAGCAAACCAATCCGGCAAGCGGCAAATGTGTCAATTTGCCACAAAATTTTTTTGTAGTTTACCCACGATTTTCTAACGCTAATCGGCTAAGTCGCTATTATTTATTTATCTGCAAAAGTGGCATTTAAAAAAATATTTCAGGTTCCTTTTCCAATGCTTTAAATCACCGGCCTTTTATTAGGATCCCTATGTTTTTTTTGTTATTGTCCTCAAAACGCTTTTAATACAGTATATTTTTATAAAATACTCCTCCCTCAATTTAGACTGCTCGCATTTTCGCTTTTCCATTGCCAAATGTTTATTGCTATATTTTTCTTTATTTTTTGCCAAGGGGGTACCTTAAATCATGGGCGTCGAAATGCGTTTCGTTGTACTTTTTTTGAACTGGAGCGAGTCGTGTATTTTCATAATTTTTGCACATCGTTCTACTACCATGGTGGATAAGGTTTTTTTTTTTTTTTCACATCAAAAAGAAAAGCTGAATTTGAATAATTTTCATAAATCGAGGGAGGGGTTTACACATTTTTACTTAAATTATTTTTACATGCATGCGCATATTTGCAGTGATTGTCATTTTTGCAGTTTATTTGATGCACTGAAAGGTATGCGAGGTTGTTTTTGGTTTTTTTTTTTTTTCTTGTAGACGTCAGGTATTTTACAAATAACTTCCTTAAAAATGCTTCCTTTTGCTCGTTTTACGAATTTTGTTCTCTTTCAAACGCGAACCTTCCTCTTTCGTGGATTTGCGGCTTCAATTTTACAATGCCTTCTCGATCGTAAAGTACAGAGAGAAATTGCACTCGTTACACACCAAAGAAAGACTCCGACTAAAATAAGTTAAAAAAAAAAAAAATGTGGTTTAACGTCGTCGGATAGCGAATTTGCTCTCAGTTTGCCAAGGAAGCGAACTGGATGTCATGTGAAACAGAGTCAGGCATGATGTTATGCTGTCGGGTTTTTAAGGCGGGTCACTGAAGATGCCAACCTTGCTGAAGGACGAGTTAACTCTCAGTTTCCCTCGGAAAAAAGGTTCAGTTTCGTAAAATTTGAATCTTGCAACCGCCTCTTGCAACCGTCGCAAACCCTGTCAATGGATTTCTTATGCAATAAACTTTATAATATCGCTAAAGTTTAAAGTTGAATACAAGAAATTCAGTCTCTTAACCAGTCTCCAGGTGATTGATTGTTAAGTAGCGGCTCATAAAACATTTATGCCGATTCGTGGCGATCAAAATATGCTGCTAATAAATACATTTTTCATTTCACTAAAAACAATCAAAAAAAAAAAATCTTTTAAAATATAAATAAATCATAATAAATGTAAATTTTTTTTTTTCCTTTTTTATTTTTCGGGTGCTTCTTACTCTTTAGGATGATATGAATAAATCCGATTTCCAACTCAAGATAAATTTGTGAAATTTTTGACGTTTTCTGATTGATGAAAAACGTCAATTAATGCAGCGCCAATCCAAAACTGTACTCATAAAAAAAAAAAAAAAAAAAAAAAAAAAATCACTGCAGAAAGTGATGGATTTAAACACGGGGTAACGTCAGCTTAATGCTCTTGTGGCGCTCATGAAACTTTCATTAATGCTGCAGGATGCCATTATCAATCAATCTTAAGGTTCAAATGATAAAAATAATACAAGATGCGAACGATCAACAATCTGCAGAGATAGCTCTGGATTAAGAGCGTACAATCCGGTTAACACAGGAGGATGCTTGCACAGTATTCATATCATCCAAGCCAATGTTATTAAGCGACAATGAAGAGAAAAAATTACGCCTTTCTCAGCCTCTGTCTTCATTTCATCCATGAACCTTTAAAAGAATATACTTTAATTTTTTCTGTTCAATTCGCAATTGTAATCTCGAATGGGACGTGCATTTTCTCAAAGTTTTAAATAGTTTAAAAATTTTCCACCAAATCTATTTTAACTAATTTTCGTCTTATAAGATAGGACCAGCCTTTCTTTATTATACTCGTGAATCAATTCTTTCTTCACAGTAAAAATGTACGTTTTTATATCTAATTCGCAAAGCGGCCCAATATGAAGTAATAAACTGGGATGCTTAATAATCACTTTTTTTTTTCTTTAATGTCCACCAGATCAAACAAACTATATTATTCAAATTTCCCTTTATTACTTCTCCCTTAAACATCTCGCGCCTCCGATTTACTTGTCCAGCTTCGAATAAATTGACTTGTGAGAATGAATGTGCGACCGCTATTTATGTGTCGCGCGTTAATTCGAGAGATTCTTGCATGAACGTCAAATTAATTTTATCCTCGGCCATCTGACATTCGTCATTCGCGTATTCTGCAGGGCGTCTTTCGGATGTTTGAAAGTCTACAGCGCGCGGGAGCCGTGGATGGAATCGCCCGCGAGCAAGTGCCTTTCTGCATGCAGCGTCACGTTGCGGAGAGGAGACAGTCAGGGAGAGTCGTTCGAATCGGAGCCGAGGATCTGGATGGGAAACAGCGGATACCATCCTATGGTCAGCTGGGTAAGCTGAAGCTTGTCCAGAGCAAGTTCGGCTCCTCCGAGGCCCTGGTTGTGCTCGAATCCTTTCTGTCGCTCCCACAGCATGACCAGGAGCGATCTTCCGAAGACGTCGCACGCCGAATAACGGAGGGTTTGACGAAATATCGGCTCCGAATTGTGCGGCACCACCTTGGTTTTTCGCTTTTGAAGCCATCTATCGTTGTCCCTTAGGTAGGTCTTGATGTACGTGTCTGCAATGTATGTCGAAAACGTAAGAAAAAAAAAAAAAAAAAAGAAAATGTCAGACGGGATCGGCGGAAGTCTGGAAACTGGAAACGCGGACTAAATTTTACCACATCGACGTGCATTGATTTTCGGGTATTTTCGCGTACCGGGAGGCGAATCTTTCGACGTTCCAGCGATATTTCTTGCGCATACAACTTCCACTTCCAGTTGTCCCTTTGTCATCAACAGACCCAACTTGACTTCGCCGTATGAAGTGTTTCCGTGATGTCCCTTCGGACGAATCTGACCGGGGCCAAGTTTCAGCTTTGATTCGACACTAAAATTGAACGGAGTTTAGAAAATACATTGATAACCTTATCTCGCAGCGCATTTTCGTGCGGAAACCGAATGTCGACCATTCATCCTAACATCATTCGATTCGCACACGTTAAAAACCGTACATTGTATTTATTGATGCTCTTTCTGTAGTTACGATCTATAGAAAAGGAGAGCTGGTGCAGCAATCGAACGGTCAAACACATATCCGTTACGCGATGCGATACTTACTTCCGTTTTTCGCTTTCAGCGACGGAGGAATCGTCCACTCCGGGATCTATAGTCAATTCCTGTGCAGTCATTTCCTTTCGGCTTGGAGGCATGCAGCTGGCCCCTACAAATTCAACATTGTTATCCGGATATGAATTCAAATCAGCATCTCGCCACGAAGGCGATACGAAGTAAACGGGAATCGAAATCAGGAAATCCAATCCCGGTATTTTACGTTTTCGAGATATTCAATATAGCTCGAGTACCTGAATAATGTTGAATTTTTAAAATTTATTTGTCTTATTTACGTGTTTGGGACTGCCGGAAAAAGAAGCCCGCGTACAGGTAACAGTTCGGTTCCTTTGCCGATCATTTGAACCAAAATGCGACAGAAATCGATTTTCGGGGATTCCGGAGCCGAGGAAAGCTCTCGGAAGGCATCCAGGAAAAAGAGCACAAATGAGAAAATTACTTTGTCGCAGTTCAAGATTACTTAACAGCGATTGTAAAATTACAGTGCACAAGATATATGCATGTGCACAGCTGAATAAGTACGAGTTTGTACATCCGCTCACCTTACATAACGCGACACGAGGTTCAACTTTTTACATTTCGGTAATAATCATTGTAATTGCACGCGAAGAACTGATTTTAAGTAACCTTTTGTTCGGTGTAAATTTATGTCTTTTTGAGCTCAGCGCTGGAAGCTTCCAGAAAATCGAAAAGACCGGATTTCCTAACTTAAAAATACAGCGTTTACATTAATTTACACTTTCCGAGCGTTGATCCAAGCATAAAAATTCTAAATTTTAGCAGAGCCTTTGAGCAGTTTCCGCCTCTTTGCGCAGAGCCTCGTTTGCACTCTGCAAACGGTGATGGTTCCAGGTCGAACCCGAGCCCAGATTTTCGAATGCAGTCATCCTCCATTCCGGGGATTTTTTAATTTTAGCTGGAGAATTCGTTCGGTGAACGGGAGCGACACGTCCCGACAGCGCGGACCGTTTCCCGTTTGTCTGCCGTCGGATTTACCACGGGGAAACCCCGGGCCGCGTACGTGGATCTTGCTCGCTTTCCCTTCGGCGGGACGTCTCCCCGCAGCTTGTGATTTTTAATTTTCCCGAGCTGCGAACGAAAACCACGTTTTCCAGCTTTATGGATACTTTAGCGCTGTCGGTTAACGGAACGAACCGGGGCCGAATCTCTTGCTGTGCTACAGCACGGAAGCTTTCGAAGACGGGGCAAGCGGGCACCGCTTTGCTGTTTGTCTTCCATCCTTCCATATGCACCCGAAAAAGTGTAAATCAACATAAAAAAAAATCAGAGAGTTTGAAGTTGTGAACATTATATTTAAAATCTTCATCTTTTTTTTTTTTTTTTCTTTTTTTTCGTTTTCCAAAGACACTGACGATTTCTATCTATGATGAAGAAAGCTCGTGTTGAGGCTTCGAGCTCAACTAATGACTGAAACTTCAATGAAACAATGTAAGTATAGGACAAACGAATTAATGTGACATTAAATACATTCATAGTCAAAAAACTAATTGATGATCTACATATGCACATCTCGTTTGGAATCGATTGTGACTAACAGTATGGTGATTTCATGATTTTGCTTTGCATACGTTGATTCTATGAATTAATAACAGAAAATAGCCATTAAGCCATGTCAAATAAAAAGCCTAATATTCTAGTCACTGCCTCTTTAATCGTTTGCAAAAAGCGTTTGATTTCCCGGCACTTATCGTCTAATACGTTTCCTTGTATGAAGGGATGAAGGGTTGTAATGTTTCACGTGTGAAGGATTTGAGGGAGTTTGTGTAATTGCTCTCCGAAAAAATGATACTAAAACGTTAAAATATGGAGACGGTCGAGATCTTTGCGCAGCAGGATGACTGCTTAGAATAAAAAAAAAAAAAAAACCGTCAAATTTGGAATATGTTTGTACGTTAGAATATGACCTAAAGTCGTCCGTCCTGTACGCCTTTCGATGACATATTTCTCTTAGAGTTTCATATTTTCAACTGCACCTAAACCTGAACAATCGCATATAAACTGATGGAAAATATGAGATTTGAAAGGAGGAACAATCGATAAGTGCCTAGGAAAATTATGCAAAAATTAACAAATATAACACTAGGTCAAAGTAAAAATCTTACCAATGGTATATATAAATTTAGTTTTACATTTTTTCCACTAATGTAGGTGTAAAGGAAAAAGAAATTAAAAAAAAAAAAAAAAGAAAAAAAAAATAAATGTTAGAAAAAATTATTTGGAAAAACAAAAGTATAATGAAATATAAATTGTATTTAGTATACAAAGTAAAACTGATAGAAATATCTGCAATAGAAAGTTCGTAATAATCGATGGGTTTGGTATTTTATCGTTTATGCAAAAATGGATTTAAGCGAGCTATTTGTCTCATGTGTTTTTTTAAGCGGAAGAAAAATATTTATGTTATATACTTATTAGAGAACAATACTATAAATGCGTGTGCTAATATTACATGTACAGGTGTCCTTCGGTTGCGACTTAATATTTACATTATCAATAAAACAAATATTTATTTTATTTTCAGATAATAAAAAAATTGTAAATTGTCATGATAGGATCACGACGGAGATACCTTAAAATTATTTTTTATCGAAGACTGCGTACGATTATAATAATATTTTGATTTTATTATATTAAAAATTTTTTAAATAATATATGTGCAAAATTTGAATTACTTTCTCCCTTAGTACGGAGACTCGTTTGCATAATATTTATGTAAGTTTTAGGATTTCGGTGTTCGTTCATTGATAAATATTTTGAACATTTTGTACAAGTTAGAAATCAATTCGTTATATAAAAATAAGAATGTTTTGCTTTCCGGAAATTGCGTAAAAACTTTCGGGAGTCGCTCGCCATCCGGGGAAAAAGAATTTGACTTGTTGTCCTCTGCGGAGTTCCAGGTTCACCAAATCCATTTGGCTTCTTTCAAACCTTAAAAACCTTACCTCCTTATTCAGTAAGGACTTTCTTCGTCACCCTACCGTCATTTACGCGGATTAACATGTGCTTCAAACTTACGTCTGTACGGTACTGCAGTCCTCTTTTCGCTGGAAGACAGGCTCATCTGCCTGTTAAGCATGTCGCTTTTGCAGGCTTTGAGACTGCGCAGAATTTCCTCCGGTTCCTGCCTCACCACCGAACTCCGACGACGACCCTTGTTGACGTATACCTGGGCCGGAGGGGCGTCTTGGTCTAAAAGCAATTTCACAGTTGGTCTTTCGGTCGAGAGCTCACTCGCCGGGGTATTCGACACGTTACCTTTTAAATCGCCTTGTTGCGACTGAAAGGAACTTCTTCTGGATCCCGGGAGAGATCGAGAGTAATCCTGTCCCAGCTGATACACGGCGTCGGTTTCCAGATGCCCCTCCGACTGGGAGGATCCTCTCCTCGACCCGCTCGTTAACCAAGCATGATCGGGATGAAGCAGGTTGAATTCTTGGCTTCCTTCGCTGTCGCGATCATCTGAGAGGAGCAGGGAAAAGTTTAATTCGACGCGTCGGTTCCCTTCCGCCTTTGATTTTCCTCCAGACTTACCGGAAGTGGATCTGGAAAGTGCAAAATCGCTCCGTCTCATTAACCTGGCGGCTATTTCGTTGGCCAGAGATCCTCTCGGGGAAGCGTAGGGGGATTTTCCGCAGAGACGCAGCTGCTTCGGATCTTCCAGACGGTGCCAGACGGGTCTGTCGTCGAGGAAGGCCTTCTGCAGGTCTACGGTGCATTCCCCTGAAAGGTTCGTTCAGTAAGTCAAGGCGCCGAGAGATTTACTGTCGATGCGGCGCAAGCGGTTGCGGTCTTACCTAAAAATATCGGTTCCCTGTCCTGGCAATAATCCCAGAGCTGGACCTCGATGGATCTCTCCATAAGGTTCTCTCCGGGGACGTTGGAAAATTCCAGCGTGGCATTCCACATGGGATTTTGAGTTGGTTCCGAGATGTCCGTCCTAACGGAGTGCTGATCCGACCTGGTGCGGTGACAGTCGCATTAGCGACGGTTCGGTCAGAAGTTTCGGATTAACACTCGCTATTCAAAGGGTAACTTACGAAGCCGGAAGGAGCCGCAACTGAGCGTAGGCTTCTGGAAGAATCCCGTAGCCCGTGTCTTCGTGACAAGCCAAATCGTCTGCTGCCAGAAGGGCAACGGAAAGCTCCTGTCGTTCGTCGTTGTAGAAAACCTGAATTTGAACTCTTCCCGTGACTTGTTTTTCTCGTGCTATTTGCTCCTGTCGAAATTTCATGTGTTCAACAAAATTTAGTTTAAAATTTAGGTTTGGCTTTATGCGTCGAAGAAATAAAAAACTCGTAATTAGAATTGCTAATGCCGAAGCACTAAAGTTTGGCTTATGCTTGAATGCTAAGTGAATAAAAATAGCTTTGCAATAACTAAAGTTTCATCTGAGTGCAAGAGACTAATTTTAATTAAATGCTCAGACCTTTAGATTTTAAATATACCTGCAGTCTAAATCGTAACGGCTTTTGTAAAAAATGTTGCCGGACAGCAGCAATCATACGAATTTTCTGCATGTCTCACAAGTAATGTACCATATGCAGTACTTTTCAGTTAACTGTCCTTTTTCAAGCATTTTTTAATTGAAATTGCTAATGCATGCATTGCAAGCAGGTTTTCTCTATTCCAAAGGACAACGGTGAATGCTGGAAAGGATTGTGTCACACGAGCAGGTATCGATTTACACCAAAAGCCATCTCCCGCTCCATCTATCGAAAAGCAATTAAAAAACATTTACATTATCATAAATTATCATTTTGTGGATAACATTTAAAACAAAAAAGCGAAGGTTTTAATAAATGTTGAGCAAAATTAATCTATTCATACACACCGTCATCATGCAAGGAATACGTTTAATAAAAAAAAATACAAAAAAAAAAAAAAAAATCAAAATGACATTTACATTGCTGAGTTCTCGAAATATTCAAATTTTGAACCCAAAAATTTTATAATCGCTATATGAAAACATACACAAGAATGATTATTGCGGTATGTAGATCACACTAATCATGTTCAAAGTCCCAAATAATAAGAGTGCCTACGATATACAGTTCTTACAGTTAAGAGATGGTCGAAAGCAGTGAAAGATCTGAAAATCGATTTCAGGTAAAAAAAAAAAAAAAAAAAAAAACTTTGCTGGAGAAAAAATTCTGCCTGTAATGTTTTTCTGTTCGAAAAGATGAAGCAACGATTAAAAAGGCAATATCACTTCATTTTTAAAATATTTACCTTTGAAAGTATCTGTACAAAATCTTGTGGAGCAGTATGGCAGGAATACTTAAACGATCGCTGAATTGAAAATATTTTCAAAAAGTATTAACGCACTTTTTTATTTTTTATGCCGGGTTGGAAAGTTGAAAACTAGGTACGGTATCTTAACCGTTTGCACAAATATTCCGAAATACGGCAGTCGGTAAGTGAAGCAGTCGAGGGTTAGAAGAATCGCATCCTTTTGATCCTTCGCACGATCTTGTATTTCAAGCGAGAACGTTAATTATATACATATCAGTTTTTTTTTTTTTTTTTTTTTTTAAAAATTTAAAGACAGCAAAACATCGTTTTTACTGAACAATATTTTCTTGCAGGTACTCTTTTTTTTTTTTAATTTTAAACTCTGATCTCTTCATTTCTTTGCCTCTTGTAACCTGCGACTGCTGCACAATAATTTCATTCCCACATAAACTGACGGATGCTGCACATGCTTCGGTTGTAGTTTAAGCGGCGACGGTTTTCGTGAGTGAAAGATCGCTATGTTTTCAATGATCAAATTAGATCGAGCATTGCAGAGCCTGAGAAAACTTTGGACAACAACTTCGGGGATTGAGAGAAGAAAAACCGTAATTTTAAATAAAAACCGTGTGAAGTGCCATCGAGTGAAGGAATCGGATCGAAAGAGGAAAAACTGATTTTCCCAGCCAAGAAAGTGTCTGACTTTTGCTTTCGAAAATTTTGCAGGGATCTTCTGCTGTTGCCGCGTCTCGCAGGGTTAACGGGTAGACTGAAAATTATGAAAATGTCGATTTTTCCGCGGCTATAATTAAATGTCGTCCGTGATAAAGTAATAAATAAAATTTTTTTTTTAATTGCGTCCCATCGCGACCATCTCACGCGGCAAGAGTCGTCCTGCCGAACGGGAGGAACGGACGGGAATTTGAATGCAGTCGAAACTTTTGCCATTCACTCCCGTGCTAATTTCCATTTTCGCATGAATGTTTTCCGCTAAAAAAAGCAGTTTATATTTTTTTACGATTATGCAAATTCGGCAGTTCGTGCAAAAATAATGGAGCTTTCCATTATTTTCAAGATCTGCCCCCCCCCCCTCGTTGTCAACCGGGTTTCGCCCGTGTGCTTTTCGCACCGGCGATTCCGCACCTTCCGTGCGAATAACTCGTGGCGCGGTCCGGTCGCGGAAAACCGCGGTGAAATGGGGGTGAGTCACCCCCCCAAATGCGAAGGTTCCCGCAGTGAGTGCCTGCCGCGGAGAGGTCGCGTGAATTGCGCTGTCGGGCGAGACTACCTCAACGCGGATAAAGCCGGGGGAGCGAAATGGATGATCGAAACCGGTCAATTGGAACAGAAGAACGCTGAAAAAGTACTTATAACCGAAGTACTGCTTACTTAACACCCAGATTTTAGTGAGGAACGAAGACTATGTCCCGGCGATGGGTTACAAAACTTTTCAAGTCCACCAACATATCTGTTATTGAGTATTTAAGATGTTTCAAAGGACCGTATTGTCAGATTCTCACGCCACGTGATCTAATTGTTCCCTTCTCCCAGAAACCCAATTATTTTTGCACTGACAAAGAACGGTAAGTACGAATGTGTACATGTACATGAAAAGAACAATGAACAGCAAAATGTATGTGTAAAGAACAATAAAAAAAAAATGAAAGTAATATTATCGTACACATTTAGGCTTGGTCATGAAAATCGAATAAACACCTAATTACACAGTTAGGGAAGAAGCCAGTCAACGATTGTATTGTACAGAGTAAAGAAAGGTTTTGATCACAACATTAACAGCTGAAATGAAATTCAACAACAATGGCTTTAACCTTATGATAATTTACTTGAAACGACAGACTTTTCTATTAAAAAAAAAAAAAAAAAAACACGCTCAACTAAAACAAAATCTAAAGCTCGTCGAATAATTGTTCTCAATATTAACATATTGTACTCGGAAAGTGATGTTTTTCTATTTCATGCTGATGTACAATGTGGTACGTTATCAGGTTAACGATAGCATGACATCTAATGAACAAAATGAACATCCAGCATTTCCCTGCTCGCTTATTATATCATAATTGCAAGTTGCAAACTGTTGCTTGTCATCAGAAGAAAGTCATCGTAATCTACGTAGCATTATTTCAAAAGCTTTTTCTTATTTTTTTTTTTTTTTTTTTTTTTTTTTTGGTGTCGTGAAATAAGCGATCGAACTCATTCATTCACAAGGAAAATTATGTTAAAAAATAAATACATATAAATTGACGACAAAAAACGTTTATGCAAATAAAACAAAAAGAAATTCACCTTTTTCTTTTATAAACGTTTCGGCTTAAGGACGAGCTACGCAAGGAATACTTTACTTAATTGAAGTGCCATCGGATTTCGTGCTAAGGGCGATTTTGACGTTTGGCTCCTCTTGTGCTGCATCATTTTGCATCGGCGCAGCACTTTTTCAGTTACTTACAAGAGCAACGTGCCCCGGTGCCACGAGAGATTTTTTACTTGGCGGAAAACTCCCATCGGTTTTTGCGCCGAAGAACGGAACGAATATCTTTCTGGGATTGCCGAACAGTTGGGTAAAGCTTTTCCGCCTTTATTTTCCCTTCCTCAAAGAGGCCTCTGGAAATCGTTTCGGATTCATTTGGATGCGCGGACGCTAAATTTTATCCGTTCTTCGACAAAAAACGTGGCAGCGAAATCGATTTTCACGATCCTGAGTTCGTTTCTCCGTCAGTGGCCACTCTTTTAAGCGAATATGATGATCACCGTGGTCCAACCGGACTCGTCCCACTGGAGTAGCACCGCCAGAAAGCCGAGTCAGTGACGACAGTTCCGTTGGAATCGGCACAATGGTAAATAATTATCTGGTAAAACGTTTCGCAGCGGGGAACCCTCCCTTCTGGAGAACAAAAGGACTAGAAGTTGCAGACAAGAAAGACGCGCAGGTTAGATGGATTTTTTTTTGAAAAAGAATGGTACTTGCGACAGGAAAAGAAGAACTGCCGTAGTTTCCATCGGTCTGACGTTAACCTAAGTGGCGAAAACGTCGATTTTTTTTTTCTTTTCATCACAGATATACATTCTGAGGAATGGAAGCGAATTGAAAGCTTTCGTTGCTGCTGAAGGCAAACGGATAAAACGCATTGGAAATAACTTTCGAACAAAATCTGTTTATTGTTATCGTTAGTGTTATTTCCCTTGCCGCGAATGAACATTTTAAGCGTTTTCTTGACTTCTGATTCCAGATAAAAGTATTCGAAGCAAAAAGGGATGGGCGTTCGCACGGTCAAGCAATCAAAATAACGAGTCGAAAATTTTAAATATTTCCATCAGCGCTCTGCCCCAGGAAGGTTCTTCCGTTCAATCACCTCAAATGTCTTCTAATCTTCCGTGCAGTTTACCACGTGCGATTCCTGTTTCACGAGCGGACGAAACCCTCGGCGAAATACAGAACGGCTGAACGGATGCGTGACGCACAAAACAGCGTAATGATTTTAGGTGTTTGATTGCGGTACGTGCGGTTTTCGAAGCGAAAATTTATTTAACAAATAAAAATCAAATTATTAAAAATGGAATTTGCCGATTCGCACTTCGTGAAAAGGGTATCGCGGCAGGAGCACTGCCTGACATTTTGGATAATTCGAATGAAACGATTGGAGGCAGCGAGGAGGGAGGCTGCCGAACGCGATTTCGTTATTGTCCTGCAGGTTCTTTTTTTGGAAAATTCCAAAAAGGAGAGTGAAAAACTTTGGAGCGGGTGCTGAGACGCCGGCGGAGAAGGTTCCAGACACATCCGAATCTGCCTTGGATGAAAATCAATGTCGGAAGTCGGGTATTTTGAAGGAACGACAGCGGGAAAGCACCTTCACGTCTGTACTGGGAACGTTTTTTATCCGGATACGAAGACAAAGATAAATTTAATCCGTTCTCCGTCAGTTAGGTTAGCCCTTTCTCGGGCCGTTCGAAAGTGACAAATCTATCTCGGAGGCTAATTGCTCAGCGTAAAAAATCACCCTTCGGCATGTCCGTCAGGTCTGCTTAGTCGAACGGGGAAATATTTGCCGTTTGCGATCCCCGAGGGGCGAAAATGGGAGCTTCGCCCGCTCGTTCTTCGGCATTTTCCGACAGGATTCAGCTCGATCCGAGAAAGGGTGCGGCGTTTATGGGCGCCGCTTCTCCGGAACCAAGCGGACGACGTTATCCGGGCGTTTCCCTCGCCGAAATACCTGTTCGCGCCCCTTTCACGCTCTCCGGATTTTCGGACGAAGGCGAAGGAAAAATTATCTTTCTCCGTTTAATGCGTGCAGTCCGCGGAAAAGCCATGATTGCCGTGCGATCGGTGGCAAGGCGGATGCCCGGATCGTGCCTTTCAAGAAGCGGAATTCTGGAATATCGTCGTCATGCTCGGTTTCCCGCGTGCAAATTATTATTGAAATTGTCAAAAGGCATCCGCAAATCGGTTTAAACGGCGAAAAATTATTTTTCGCCAAATGTCAGAGCATTAAAACCAAATGCCCTGAATGTAAAGCAAATTACGCTTCCGGCTCAAATTATTGGGTTGTATAAAAGCTCTCGGAACAAGGGAAACGCAAAAAGGTTGATATTTTTAAATGGAAAATTTTTTCCATTTTACCCCGCATCGATTTCCCTATTTGCCAACGCAAGTCATATAAGTAATTAGTTGTTATGCCAATATCACGCTTTGGTTGTGCTTTTTAAAAAAAATGCATTTTTTCAATCGGAGCCTTGGGAACGGGGGAAAAACAGGTTTTCGAAAGCTCGGGCGCGCTTTTCCCAAATGCCGGGGGAACAGGTTCAACTGCCGGCGACAGCGGGATTGCAGCTCGCGGGGGCGAATTGTGCTCGTTCATTGGCGAAAGATTGGGTTTTTGCTCGAGAAAGGCGATTTACGACGGGCAGCGAGGCAGCACCAAAGGATGGAGGAGGAAACAATATTGAATTTTTTCACGAAGGCATTAATTTATATTAACACAATTAGCGTATAACTTCATTTTATAGATTTATTAACATATATCAGCGTTAATTTCTACAACCGCCAAGTTTTCACTTTTTACGTAAATGCTATAAATGAACGGAGAGAGAGAGAGAGGAAAGCTGTATCCTCATTTATTTAAAACTTGTACATACAGAATCGCCTTTTATCCGGGCCTTCCCATTACCGTGGCCGCAACCTTTCGCCAAAACCTTCGCATTATTCATTCAACTTCCCCCTTTCTCCACCTTCTCGAAAGCTTTTTATGTATTTTTGCGATATTACCCTACTCCTCAAATATTGTCACTAATCATCAAATGGCGTAAGGTCCGCACGCGTTCGTCTTCTCTCCGCATTTCCCGGTCGCCGGCGGGCACTACCTCCGAATGGAAATGCGTTGAGAGCGGAAAATTTAAGCGGACCAAGAGAGGAAAAATCAGGGAGACTTTTCTGACCAAAAATTTTCCTTTTTATTATTATTATTATTATTAATTTTTTTTTTTTTTTTCTAATCCAAAATTTTGTCCCGGAAAAGTTTGCTCACAGCGAAGGATACGCGGTGAGAGCGGAGTGTTTTCGACAATTTCAAACAATCGACAAACTCTTCGATTAAAACTGAACTTTTCATTTTTCATGTATAATTTTGATTGCTTTCGATCCATTGTTTTAATTTTTTTTCTTTTTTTTTTTTTTTTTTTTTTTTATTAAACGTTGTTCCGAAATATATATATCAGGAAAAACAATAAATGGAAACACTTAACAGCTTAGATTAAGTTTGTATTCATAAAGGACATTCTGTAATTATCCTTTGATGTATTATTAATAAAACGACGTAGCTTTTCCGAAATGCTCCGTGATTTTCGCGTATTTCTTTCCATCCAGTTTTACAACGGCGGGAGCCGTTAACTAATTGCCTGGATGAAAGCCGGACCGCTGTCTTGCATTCCAGGCTTTAACGCACGCCCCGAAATGGAAGAACTCTTCACCGAAGGAAAATGGTAGTGAACAGTGCGTGCTCTTACGTTATCGGAGTGAACATGAATGATGCTGACAGTCAGCGACTGCTTGACCCAGTCTGTTGATTTTAACGGACAACGGTAAAAAAAAAAAATCTCCAGAAATCCCTTAAGCCGAAAAAGTTTGATGTTTTAATAGTTCTTTTTGACGGTACTACAAAGTAATTGAATTAAGAAATTGAACAAAGCTTTCAAAAAGTATGTTTTTTACTATTTACGTTGAGTTAAACGGCATTAAATAAATTTTTGAAGTGATAAATTTCAAAAGGATTTTGGGACGCTGTAGGAGACGCAGACCCAAACCCGTAAGATTTGTGGGAAAAAGTTGGCTGCTGGCGCAGACCCTGGAATACGGTTAAGCGATTTGCGAATTTTCAAAAGAAACTTGCGTCAATCTCCTTACTTTACTGGATGGCGAGGGATTTGTGGAGTTTTTTTTTTTTTTTTTAAATCCCGGCATAATTCTTCCACCGGCTCCGGAGGGTGATCCACATGGGTTGGACATTATCTGCTGGATGAAGCAGCGAATGCTCTTCGCATATCACGCGCGGCCGGACCGCAGGGGAAGTTTAATTGCAGACATTTCGACATGTTATGACGGAAAATAAATGTCATGCTTCCCCCGTACGGGGTGCTGTGGGAAAAGAATAATTAGAATGTGATGCCATTTCAAATTAATAATAATTTTCATAATTCATATTCTCGCTGCGGAAGATTTTAGGATCCGGTAATTTTTCCACGTTTAACTGTTCGCTGATGCCATTAAGCTGAAGACATTTGTGTTTTTCGGTGGGGGAACGCATGGAAGAAATGAGTTACCGAGATCTCCTTTGCGTTAAGTGACAGCAAAACCTGAGTTTACAACCCGAAGAGTAAGTTTATGTGCGAGGCTGAATTTCTTTGATGTCGCCTTGCACCATGAGAACTTCCCGGTTGTCAATTGCTTCAAAGACAGTTCCATTATAATCGTGCACCGGGAGTTAATTGTTTCTACAGATGGATTTTTTTCATTCCGGCTGACGGGTAAATGTAAATAGTCGGAGTTAAACGGCGTTTTTGATACCGAGGGCTTTAAGCCGAAGTTCGTATCCCGAACGCATAACCCGAAGAAACCTTTTTCATTTTTTAAACGATACAAAAAAAAAAAAAAAATAAACGTTCACCGAGATTATGGGGAAAATGGATAAATGTAATTGCTGAAAAGTAATGTCCGATTGCTATTAACATAGTGATTGTCATGATACGGAGAAATTACAGAACGTCCTTTAGTGCTACGCCGCGTTTTTGTACAACTAAAGACCCAGAAAAGTTTTCCTGTCGCTTTTTTGAATAAGGTTTTGCTCTTTTAAGCCCCCTGCCCTAATTGCAATGGAAAACGATTTTAACTAAGCCAAGTAGTTGAAATAAAATAATATTTTTTCTATACCGGTGTTTTTGGAAGTTTCCTTCTGGTCGGAGACGACGGTACTTTGTCTGATTCTGTGTCTGGAAACAGAGGAAGGCCTCAGTTAAATGCTTTTGGACGTCTCGAGGGAACGGAAGTTACGACATGCGAGAAGTTACCTATTGTAAGTCCTGCGGATTCGGCGTTGGAGCTCTTTCTGGAAGCCGGCATTGCAAGTCCTCCCGCGTCGTCCAAAAGATCGCACATTCGCCTGCGAATTATCGTTCAGCTTTAGTCGCGGGGCTTGCATCGATTTGATTTTGGATTGTCAAGTCGGGGTGTAAGGGGTGGTTTGGTCTTCTACCCCGAAGACGCCGGGGTTCAGACTCCTCGCCGTTGCGAGACGAAGACGGGTTAAAGTGTGCCTACGATCTAAAGTCTTCCCCGGTCTCTCAACTTACAAATCATTGGCGTACTCAACGAGGAGTTCGGCGACGTCCCCCGTTCTGTCCATTACAGAGCAAACCTCTTCGAAGCTCCTATCAACCAGCGAGATCCCGCACCACTCCAATACCTGCGACCAAAATTAAGCCCGGAATTATTCGGGTCTCTCTGCGGTAAACCGCCTTTTCACGGTATTCGCGTTTTGCTCCGCATTTTCCGCCGTTCCCCCGTCGTTTTGTAAAATCCTAAATCGGTTGCAACTTACCTTGTCGCCCTGCTGCAAACCTGCTTTCTCCGCAGGTCCCCCAGGCACCGTCCACACTATGTACGCGAAAAGTCTGCCGTCGACGGAGGCTTTGCCTCCAACTACGCGCATTCCGAAGCCCCTTGCTGAAATATATGAGGAGTGTTTGCGTCAAATTTTGACCGACAGCAAAATCTTTGCTCCGTCGAAAAGTTAGAGGTTGAACCTCAAAAACCTTTCACATAAATAAATTTATCACACTGAAGGGAAACAGAAGCGATCTCCGCGGGAAAAATAATTCAAAATGTCAATAATATTGGGCTATTAATTGTGATTAACACGTACTTCTGTGAGCTTTATCCGTGTGATCTCGTCTCAGCACCACTTTCCGCCTGGACCCGGGTCTCGGCACTGCAAAAGTAACGAAAATGATAGTTAACGGAGCTTTTTATCGTGCCCCAGAACCGAACCTAACCTGAACGAAAGGTTTTACACTTAAAATCACATCATCGCTTAAATTGTCCAGCTTCAAATGAGCGACAACGGGGAAATTGTCTGGACCTGGCTGCTGAGCCCAGGGAAGGCTCATCGCGCAGAAATTTGTGTTAATACTTTGAATTTGAGAGCGCTGATTGCGTCTTTCTTTCTGCCAGAAGATCGAAAAACCTCACCGGGAAGACGGGGAGAGAAGCTGCACCAATTCGCTGTGCATTAATATGGTGGTTGTCGTACAGGTTGCAAGGGGAAGCTCTTCCAGAATGGGACTTTCGAAGTGCTCCATCGCAGGGGATGGTCCATCACAATTTGTGACCGCAAAATGCGGAGAAGTGACCGTCTTGTGGAGACAGCCAGGAACGGAAAGCGACGGAAGTTTTATGAATCGTCAGCAAAAATTTTGATTTCCATTATCATCTGACGCACGATTTGGAGGGAACAAGCTTGCGCTGCCGCCGAAGCTTTTCCCCGGCGTGCGTTACTCTTCCGATGGGGTTTTCGGTCGATGCGCAATAGGTTTCGTGGTGCTCACTCACCGAATCCGCTGTCGCAGTCGACGTCGTCGATAACAATTTTGATTGCCTCCCCGTCGCACGAGGGTTGCCTTCTGATTAAGTCTCTATTAACGAGGGCGTCTGGATTCATGCGAGAAGGAGTTTTCGCTTGGGCCGTTTGCTGCAGTGCTCTTATGTTGCTCAAATCGGGTCTGAAATCGAATAGCTTGCTGAGAAGAGCGCCTGGTACGGGGATGAAGAGCATCATTCTTGGGAACTACTCACAACTGGGAACCTCTCCTTCTCGAACGTCTCTCTTCCTCGATCTGAAGACCGGGCATCGAGACTCCTTCCGGAGAGGAAGGTGCGGTTGGTTCGTAGCTCTGCGGATCCTCGGTTTTCGGCGTCGTCCTGAAGGAAGAACGCCTTCCCGCGCCGGAAGGTACTCCGACGGAGCTTCCCTGTGCCGCTGCCGCCGATCGAGAATCGAATCCTTCTCCTTGTCGGAAGGCGAAGACGTCGTAGGCCGACGCGCGCCGCGGCAGAGCAGCGGGAAGGTTCAGTCCTGGATCGAGATTCGGCGATTGCATTCCAGCAGCGTTTTTTATTTCGTCGTCGTAGCTGTGCTGACGTCCGATTCTCGACTTCCTCCGCGACCTTACTCCTTTGGCGGCCTGAGATTCACCTTCCTCCTCGACGACACTCGTTTCCACTTTAAGTATATTGGATCGATTAGCCGAGCGAGTTTCGCGAGCGAGTTCACGGAGCGAACGTTCTGCACCGTCTTACCTGCAACGGGGGCGGCATGGCTCGCGGGTACTTCCTCCGCAAAAGGCCGACGCTCGGTCGTCGGACTCACGGACTGACTCGCAGCGGCGGAACTGCCCTTTTTCCGCCATTCGAGTTCTCTCTCCCATCGCAGTTCCTCGCGGCGATCTCCGGCAACCTTCAACACATGTAAGGGGGGAATCCAGATTGTGAGTTTGACGGTCGACACACAAAGCTCGGACACAAGGAGACATCGCGAAAGCAAAACATATTCGAGGCATTCAAAGACGAAACCGATACGAGGGATTGCAGCGATGAATCACAGATAATGGCTAAGGAGGCACACACAAGCAACAGGTTGGCAGTTTACCGAAAAGCCGTGACCCGGAGAGCTCATTCCCCGACAGTTCGTCGCGCACGTTTCGGTGCTCAAGTGGATGCTGGCTTTGCCCGACCCGGAGGATTATTCGCACAAACAGTTTCTACCCTAAACGGAGGATGGACGCCGCGGCTGTTCACGCCTCCGAGAACAATGCGAGAAAGCCGAACTGGAATTGCAGCAAGTGCGGATCGCAGGCGACTCTTGGGAGCTCGGATAAGTTCAGATTGAAAAAAACATTTTTAATTTTAAATGAAACTCTGCCGTCCGCAATCGAGCAGCATCTTAAGGCTTTCCGACATGTCCTTTCCCTTTTCCAGAAGGTGTTCCGGCAAACGAGATGTGCGCAGTGAACTTCACACCATGATGAAATTTCTAAAGCGAAAGTAACGGTTTCGTCAGGGCGAGAAGTTTCAGGTATCGGGGAATGACTGACCGGCATGAAATGTGGGGAAGCGAGAAGAGTTTGGACGGAAATACGACGAGACCTGTATTGATTAAGAGAAAAAGCTGCCGGATTTTCCGCATTTTCCTCCTACTTTCTAACACTATTAGTAAGCAAGTGTAAGCCGTGTAAAGCGATCGCCAAGCGCTGTTGCATGGAGTTCAGCGGAGATTTTCCGCAAATTTTCCGTGACACTGCCACCAAGTACGTCATGCATTTGACTGAGGAGTACTCACGCGATCAGGAACTGAGGTAGGGACCCCGCGTGCCCCGATAGAGCTTTTTAGTTTCCGCTTAGATTAAATGTCGTGGAAGCAGATTCCATTAGTTTGCATTCAGTTAGTTCATGCTGACACACATGAGAAGATTTTTGATTCCTTTTTGAGATAATCGGAGAGGAACGAAGCGGGAGTTGACGGCCGCTCGTAAGAAAAAAGAAAAATTTTCCAAAATTTCGGGAGAAGGGCGCCCCGAGAGATCTGCGATTAATAAATTAATATCCGAAGGCCTGTTTAAATCGTCATTCGAATAAGGCTGAACCAATATTAGCGGAAAAATCCATCCGCTGCTGGGACGGATTTTATGGCAGGATAACTCAAATAGCTGGCATTTCTAAAGCTCCGCAAGACCGCATTCCATATTTTGTACTCAACCTCTTTAAACCGAAAAATCCGCTAAGGCCGAAGTTAATAAAGGCTCATATAACGATCTTAACCGCTGCGGAAGCTCCCTTTACAGGGAAACCCTGGTTGCGCTTAACCGGAGTATTTTTTCCAAAATCCCCGCCCCGATTAACTTGTTGCTCTGCCCTCGACGAACACGAAAGGCTCGGTCCCTTCCGAAACCTTCGCCTTCGGTCCGGGCCTTTACAGAGAATGCGCGGGCGGGCATTTTGTCAGCGAAAAATGGTGCACCGCTGTTGCTCAGACTTTTACGGCGGGGCACGCGGAGACCCACGGAGCAGAAAGTCTGCAGGTGAAAGGGTTTTTGCGGCTTCCGTCTTCGCGCGCTGCGGAAGTTCCTTTCGAAACCTCGAACGGTTTCCCGGGCCAGGAAAAAAAAAAAAAAAAAAAGGCGAGAGTCCCTTTTCCCGAAAAGGCTGCGGGAGCAAGGAAAGGTTCGGGATTTCCCAACTTCACATTAACATTCGGAACATGAAAACGGTTAATGCGGGCGACTATCTCGTGCATTTTGTTTCCAGCTTATGCGTATGAACTTACGCATTTATATTTAATGAATATCTACCACTTATATGAAAATATCTAGCTGCAATATAAATTCGGGATCAGGACTTACTAAAGGGTTTTCCGCTGTTTCAGACTAAAGAAGAAAAATTTACAAAAAAAAGAAAACATGAAATATCACGCAGTATTTTTCTGAAATAAAAAAAATTTTTTTGAAACTTATTTCTGTATAATTGTCACATGAAATACAAAAACTTTTTAATTTAATATAAAATACTGATTTATCGCTTTTTTTAAACGAAAAATCCCCCTCTGACTGTTCGCATTTTTTGGCGTTTTCCACTGATTAAATTTTATTAAGAGGTAAAATTTCAGGGAGGAGGTTTCCCTGCAGCAACATCCGAAAGGTTCATTGCTCGAGGGCTGAATGTTTAAAATGTGCAAAGTACGCGGCCTCCGTTATTTAACCGTAAACGGGAAAGTCGGCTGCCGTCCCTCCCGCCGCCGAGGTTTCTTTTTCTTTTTGCCTCCACACTAACAACAATTTTGGAATTTTGAATTTTTTTTTTTTTTTTTTTTTTAACCGGAGGAACTGTCCTCAGTGATAACTTGTACCTAAATAAACAAGAAACCGTCGATGGGCATTGCCGCGCTGTTGGTCAGGCAGTCGCTGCGCCGCGACCGCGTCTTGAGATACCTTCAAACGAGACGATGCATTATTGAAAATCAGCGATGTTAAGTAAGGGACACTTTCGAAACTCAGATGCCGAAGAGGTATGAAGCGGCCTCCGGTCGTAAAAAGTAAGCAAACCTGCGGCTACGGAAAATTCTCGCAATGCCCCTCGCTGCGCCTCCAGATCTTCAGAAAATCGAACCGATGCCGGCCCAGGGAAATTTTTCACAAATTCTGATCGTCTCTTTGAGTACTTTCGCAGTGTCTTGCGGTACGGCTTTGCCCATTGCACCTAGCTCTGGACGAAATTCGAGCTTGAAAAGGATTCGGTTGGCTTGACATCCGTGCCTGACGCCAGGTTTTGTGTCGATGCAATCGAGCTTTAGGATGAGTGCTGTTCGCCTCGGATTATACAATTGGAGTTTGTTTTAGATTGGGTACTCGAAGAATGATAAATTTTATATTATCGGCCCAGATTAATTGGTTTAATTTTAGGTTTGGAACCGCTCCGGGGTAAATGTCACATAGATCGGGATTGTCGAGGAGTTTTTATTTTAAATTTATGGCTTCATTTCGCTGAGATTATTGAGATTTTCACGGCATTTACGCAGAGATATTCATTTTCTATTACAAAATTCCTCCGAGTAAATAACGAAATTCGAAATAATTTAAAAATTCTAATAAATTGCTGCGAGCACAAGACTTGACACTCGATCGATAACTGAAGAGGCAGGGGCAGAGCAGCCTCACGTATCTGTGCTGACGACGCGAAAGCTTCAGTTTTAAAGCTTCTGACGTAGAAAATCTGGGGGATCGGTTTCCTTTTTCCCCAGACCGAGGATGCACCGTGCAGCGCTCCCGAAATCAGCAACGCCGCGGGATTCGAAATTGGTCCGTTCCTCTCCGAAGGGCTGTCGAAGCATTTCCGGCGTTGTTCGGAGGGGGTAAAGATAAATCGTTCGGGGTGGTGTCACTTCCGGAAGCTCGGACGCGGGACGGCAGTTCGCCCACGAAGGCATCCCTTTTGGAGCGACGAAAATAATTCCCCTTTCATAAAAGGTTTTGTTTTCCCTGCGAAGGCACGCGATAGCCGACAGCTTGGGTTTTGCGTTCCTCCCAGTTCGTGGACCTCCGGGGCGTTGGAGATGCGATCGGATTTGTCCCGACACAAACGAAGCCCCAAATCGCTGGCAGAGACCGGGTTTGTGGGGAAACTCCCAGGCGGGAAAACCAATGGGGTGAGTTTCGTGATTGAAGGGAGGAAATGTGGCAAGTGTGCAACGAGGAGAGCCCGTCATGGCATGGGCCTTATTGTGAATGTAGTTAATATAAAATAGAGTACATAAAAGGATCCGCAGCGTCGGCATGAAAAAGAATTTTTTCGTATTTTTTTTTTTTTTCCTCTGCTCCCGAAACTTTAATGGTTTCTTTTTCTATAAAGCTCAATTTCCTGCTGTCTTCTGTGAAATAAGCACCGGTACGCGTTGTGTCATTTCACGGCTGGTGGAAGCATCAGGCATGGCAACAAAGAAATGAGACAAGATGTCGGGAAAGAGGAATTTCGCTGTACTCGAAGTGATTTCATTAATGTGAAAAGTATGAACCGTCAGTTATGATGAATCGCGTTATCATGTTTGTGTCGGTTCTTACAAAACTGTGCATTCATACGAACTAGGAATACATACTATAATAATAAATATTCATGTTGATGTGAGAGAGTCCGAGGCATCATTAGGATCTGATATTGTCGGGTGACTTAAATTTTTTATGAAGCAACATTTTTTTTCACTTAGCGTCGACGTAAAAGGTTTCTAAGTGCCTAACTTTCCTGTATCTCAGGACTTTCTTGATGTGTCTCTGCTGTAACATTGTTTTCAATTCTCTTTAGTTCCAACCGCAAATGTAAATGTGCTAATTTATATATATATATATATATATACATTTTTAAAGGGCATCCAAGACTATGAACTCACCTTTCATAGTGTCTTGCATTATAAAAATTTAAAATCCGTATATCTTTTATTTAGACGTGCAATGCTACAGTATTTATATTACGCACTTTACGTAATTTTATTTAATGTATTTTCCTGTTGTTATTTTTGGTGTTTTAACCTTTTCTCTTTTCATCGCGATTTTACACTCTGAATACTGTATATGGCGCGGCCGTGTCAGATTTCGCATTTTTTACAACAGGCCATTAATTGTACATTCAACATTTCAGTCGAACAATAACCTTTGGATTTCTGGAGCCGCATCGCATGTTTTTAACGTACTGTCTGGAAGCTCTGGCAAAAATGCGAAGCATCATTGCAACCGTAGACGGGTCTGAGGACCGAGAAATGTTCCTTACATCAAGTGTCTTCCGGTAAATAATATATATTTATGCATGTTTCCGGGGTACGTGAAATAATACAGGTTGATGCTTTCGGGGTAAAAAGTTAAAAACGTGAAAGGTGTCGGACCCGTCGAAAGCCGAGAGGAGCGAAGCTTAAAGCTAATATTGCGTTTGTTGATTTTAGCACTTTCCGTAATATAAGATTTTAATTCCATGTAAATCCGGAAGATGAGAAAAGATTAACAAAATTAATTTTTGGATGTGGCAAACAAAATGCCCTGCACGATCTCGCGCATTAAAAGTTCTTTCGATACACGTATCGAATGCATCAACAAAACAAAGCACAGAATGAGTTTTCGAGACAGATATTTTTCTGTTAAGTCGCAAACGTTTACCGGACGGGAGGAATCGCGGCGTCGGAAATGGTCGGCAAGGTTCGCTTGCGCGCGAACGAAAAAAAGCTTCGAAACCTTGCGGAGGCACTGTTAAAGTGAAGGCAAAGTGGAGTTAAGTAAGCGACACGTCGCGGGACAAGAACAAACCTTAATGCTAGCTACCTTTTCGATTTCCTTCAGCGACGCCGGGGAGACGTCGGAATGACGTCGGAGTTCCGGAGAGCGGGGTGGTGCCAATCCTCCCCCGAGGCCTCCGCCACCACCGGCTGATCCACCGTGGCTCAACTTCACGTCCGAGTGCCTTCGCTGCAGGGCCTCCAACATGGGCACGTCGAGCAGGCTGTCCGTGGAGTCCTGCGTTATAACGGGCTGCGTTCTGCTTTGCCTTTTTCTTCTGCATATGCTGCAGCTCCAGGTGCTCTGAAATGAAAAACGTTATCCGGAGCGGCGACTCGATTCAACGGGTCCACGTTATGGAGACGGGGGAGCGCATCGGGCGAGCAAGGGCGCGTCGCCGAACGAGACCGCGGCGTCGGAGAGATCCACGCCTTTTTCCGGCTCTCCGGCGGATTCGCAGCCTCCGCGCTGCGAAAAAAAGCGGCCCGGGAGAGGCATCGCGGAGGCTTCTCGGCAAAATGGCATCGCCGATAATCACCGTCATTACGATATTTAAATTTAATGGAGACGAGCAGGATTTGGATCGACTGTAATCCAAAACGGGGCGAGAGAACCTCTCTTTGTTTCATTGCTAATCCTTCTTCGTTCCCATCACGATTTAATTCAATATCAATTCATTTCTTCCTCCTCAGACTTCTGCGGGGATATTTCGCGTCTCTCGAACGCTCGTTTTTTTCTCCTTTCTCTTCGTTATTTGCGTCATTCTTCCATTTCGTCTCAAACGCCCGGCTCGTGAATGGTTGTTAAGCCCTTCGGAAGAAATAAATCATAAAGCCCGGGATTGGAGAACGGGCGTCTTTCCCGTGACAAGATCGCAGACGAATAAAAGATTCAATCGATGGTAATCACGTCAGCTACATAATGAAGCCTTTGATGAATAAGCCCTTCGGAAGCCATCGCGATTCGCCGAGTAAAATAAAACTTGGGGAAAAAATTCGGGTTTTAATTCTTTTCATTTTCCCATTTTCTTTTCCTTTCTCGATTCGATCAAGGAAGAAAGGAGTGTTCCCGGAGAAAATTTAATAAGACTCCGCAAGAGAACGAGATCAAACAGGCACGAGTAAAGGAAAACATTTATTGGAGTTGCATAATTTTCTTACTTTCAACTTTTTTTGGTAAATCGAAAAAATATAAATCGCTTATAAAAAAGCGGAGCTGGAACGCCTTTTGTTGCGGTAATTTGTTGTCGTTAAAATGATACGAAAAAGGGATATTTTATTCGATGCATTTCCATTTCGGTTTTGCTTAATTTGATATGACATTTTGATGGGGCTTCGGAGAGCTTGAATTGCCGGAGCCATTCGCATTTCGATATGCGCCGAGGTGAATTTACTCCTCTGGGAACTGGCAGAAAATAAGGCAGGCTGCAATCGTCCAAGCTGCCGGAGCTGCCGGCATCGCTCCGTGGTGCTGCGCCTCGAGACAGCCGCCGGACGAACCGAACGGTCGAATCCGGATTCCTTAAAATTCGTGGTTAACAAACTCCAGAGATTCCTCCGAGCTGTTCAAAATAAAATCGAAACGAAAACAGCATGCACCTCCGCGAATAAATAAGTGCGCACTAGTCCGACGCTGCTCTTCTCCCGCTGCCCATGTCCGGAGGGCCGTCCGGCCCCCGGGGGGGCTTTCATCGGGAAGGAAAAACGTGTCGCCAACACAATGCGAAAGCGAGCTTTTCATTTTTATAATTGGAAAATCAATAGCGACAGAGAAAAGGAAGTCAAAAGGCTTTTAATTTATTTATGAAAATGGGACCGATTATTTCCCGTGCCCTGTTGATGATCTCCATTATTGCCCGGGGAACGGCGACGGAAAAGGTCGAGCGCCGAACGGTTTTCTGGAAGGATGCAAGCGGGGGACGTAAAAGGTTACATAACAAGTAATTTCTTATGAGAGCCATAAAAACATTATCCGGGATGCTCAACCAAAGCTAATTTACGAACATGCCCATTGTGAAAAAATGAAACTGGCAGCGGAAAGATCCGTTCGTTAAATGAAACCCAATATCCTGCGGGAGGAGAAGGATATTACGCAATCCAGCCTTATTAAAAGGAGGCAGACAGACGTTCGCTTAAGCGTGATTAATGGCGGAAGGTTCGTGCGTTCCACGCGAGGAATTGCTGGTCTGCATCACCTGAATCAGAATAACTCCCGCGATAAGCCGAGCGAGTTCTGGGGTGGAAACACGTTCGGCTCGGAGGGCGAAAGAAAAACCCGCGACAATTTTACCATTGCAGAGGGAAAATGAAAAAGGGGGAAGCAGGGAAGGGAGAAACCGTTAGGGGCAATTAATAAAAGCTCTCCATAAACATCCAGAGGAACCATAAAAAGTGATCGATGAAAAATTTATGATCGTAAAAAAATAAAAAGGACCGGGACCTTGTTCCGGGAGAGCGAGATGCGCTGCCGGGAAAAAACGGAAAATGAGATTCTTCGATTCCCGATCCTGGAAGGGTGGCGGAGATGCGCGAAAGAGAAAAATACCAGGAAAGGGGAAGTTTTCGCGTTTTTCGTCTGGGCCCCGAACTTATTTCGGGCCCGGGAAATGGGAGAAGGGTTCGGCATCGGAGAGCGCGCGATGGCCCTAAGGCGTGCAGGGAAGCGGCAAAAAAAAAAAAAAAATGGTTGGCCCGATCGTCCGAGCGGAAACCACCCCGCAGCCTTCTCTTCGAGGCCTGGTTTTCGACGGGGGAAGTTCACCCCTTCGCTTGGGGTGCGAAAGGAGGAACAAAAGACGGGACGTCGGGGCGGGATGCTCGGGGCTCGGCTTTGTCACCCGTTTCATATCTAAATCTGTTTTTGTCCAATTTTGCTCTTCGCTAATTCCTTAACCATTTATTTGTGCGAAAACTTCATTTAATTCATTGATTTCGGTTAAATCCCCTGTAATTATCGCAGGTCCTCTGCACAGGGAAAGCCTTTCACCAACCATCGCTCGGAAAATTGGACAGAATTTCGGTTCAAACGTGGAGGAGACGAGAAAAGTCATTTCCGAGTCAATTTCGGGGGATGGCTGCAATCTGAGATTGTACGCGCTGGGAATGAAAATTTTTAGCGGAATCTCCGAAGTCTCGCGTTCATTTACGCGCTATTAAGAGATGAAATAATATATTATTAGATGAAGTGAAATGCAGCAGACTTAAATTCCGGTTCGCCTGCGTTTGCCCTCAAAAGTTTGCCTTTGCCTCCTTTTACCGGAAGGTTATTCGCGGAACAATTTGGAAACTCATTTTCGGCGACGCCATTTAAGAGCTTAGATTTCCCCCGGGTTTGCTCCCCGATTTTCCCCATTTGGTACTTTGGAGGTCTTAAGCTTCGGTCCAGGCTCGGGTGCCAGCCGGAGCCTGATGCGGAAAAAAAAAAAAATTTAGGAAAAATCAGGAATCCTCACCTCGTCCTGATTTTCGTCGAGTTTCGAGTACGAGGCGCAGTCCTCGCACACCTTCTGCTGGCACTCCGAACACATTTTGAAGAATTCCTCGGGCTTGAAGCTTTTCAAGCACACTCTGCAGGTCCCAGCTCTTCTTCCCGGGTCCTTTGACCTGAAAAATATTTTCGCATGAGTCGGATGAACCGATTCGCAGGGCCGGTTCCCCACCGGGATTTGCACGGAAGCCCCGGGATCGCGATGCATATTAAATAACTTACACATAAGATAGTGCTCGGTCACACCTAACAAGAGTAAATCGAAATCACGCGAAGATGCGGTACGAAAATGTTCTTAGGACCGACTATTAGAAAGTGTGTTGGTGTTAGAAACCATTGGGATTTTTCACGGAAAAATTGTATGGACAATTAATGTATGGAATTCTTCAAAAGGACAGGATTGTCGTCCATAAAGAAAAACAGTGGGGCTTTCTTTTCGCGGAGCATTTTTATCCTCAACTAACTTAACCAGATATAAAAACTGTCTATTGAGAGATTTTACCGTAAATTAGATTTTAGCCTATCGCCAAATAACAACACGAAATTGCATGAAGGAATGAATAATAAAGGTGAAAATAGTCAGCTCCGGAGGTAATTTAGGAAAATAGAAAAATAGGATGGAGCCTTAAGGGTTGGAAAGGGGCAGGGGGAGGGAGAAAGAACTTTCCGACTCGTTTCAGTAATGGCGGGGCCAACTTGGAGGATTTAATAAATTCGACTTTCACGTTCGGAAAATCTTTTTCTTTGGGTTGGCGACGGGGAGAACGAAGGCAGATCTTTCAGGATGGTGCTCTCGCGTAGGATCATCTTAAGGATCGGAAGATGCGCTGACATCGCACGAGAGCTGCGATGCACTTCCCCGGCCAAAAAAAAAAAATCGGCACCGGACGAAGACCGCATCGAAGCACGGTGCGAACCTTCAGGTACGCCACTGCCATCGGCACGGCCTTACGCTTTCCGCGATTTTTCGTCTTTGAGCCGTCCCGACCGATATCGACGTCGGATTGCTGCTGGTTTGCGTGTGCGGTCGCTTTAGGTTCGCATCGTACGGACGTCAGATGAAAGGAATCGCAGAGGAACGTGAGGTTATAACGCGGATGAGTCTTCCGACAATTCTGGCATCCGAGACCGAGACGTGAGAACGGTCGAACGCGTGAAAATTCTCCGACTGCCGTTCATTTTTAATGGAGAAAAGTTTGCCTCCGCGGACGCATGCAGTTGATGGTTCGGTACATATCAAATCTAATCACGTTGTCCATCCGCATCGTCGTTTTCCTTCCCGTACGTGTTTCTGACAATGCAAAGTCTTTTCTCGTTTAATTGCACACCTTAACTTTCCCATTTCGGCTTCCCTTGAGTGATTCCACTACAGAAAAAGGATAAATTTCGGACTTACTGCGGCTTCGGAGGAGACACCGGGGATTCTTCGGGTTTTTCTTCCGATGGTGTCATCACTGCTTCCGGTTGGACGGTCTGTCGCGCCGGGGTCAGCTTCGTAACTGTAAAGAAATGCGAACGTCACTCTCGCTGGGTCTTCCGATTTTGGTTAGGCTCCGACACTTTTGATATCGAACGCGGAATAATTTGTTACGACCAAAGAGTGCGGCTCACGTGAGCTGCACGATACGATACCATCGCGGGAGAGTTGTTTCTTCGCAGATGGCGAACAACATTATTTGGTTTACAGCATAAAAGAAAATCCATATCAGATACATCTTATGTATATGTACATGCGAAGGCGACGGCCTTTCTCGCAGGCAGAAGGACCCACGGGAAAAGCGAGATTCCTGAACTTCGATTCAGTATAAAATTGCATAAAGGAAAAGCTCGTTAGACGATACTTCACGTTGTTAGAATTAATTATTCAGACAGCGGCAAAGCACGGCGTGAGCCGGCTCGGAAAGTTAAAAATTTCTTCCGGGGATTTATTACATCGCAAAAAAGTACTGGAGCATGCGACGCCACGGAAAAATGACGTCTCCGAATGCAGCGGTGCAGACCCGATGAAGGAGATCGAGGACGGAGGTGCGGGCTGCAGAAAATTTCCGGGATTTCGAGATATCGACTTAGGATTTCGAGCTTTTCATCTGACACGTCGATTGTGCCAGCGTCTGCATTAGTCGGGAAACCACGTTCAAATTTGCCGGGATCTCGCGTTGCCGGGATGACCCGAGTTCGAATTCCCCGCTGTCGTCACCGGATCGGCGACCTTCCTTTTGCTCGAAGCCAAGAATAATCTGTCGCTTTAATGCATTCTCCTACCGAAACGGGCTCTCGCTTAAGGTTATTAACGACGAGAGACTCCCTGTTAGCGAACCATTTAAGAGCTATGATTGGACGGGGAATGTTCGAAGGTTCGAACTCATCCACGGCCTGGCCGCAGACTGTTGCTTTCATCTGGGAAGGATGCGAAGCTCCGGTCGGGGGATGCTGATGAGGTTCGAGGGTTTCGAAAGCTTCGCAAGAAGTCTCGAATTAATCTTGCTAAAGTGTTAATGCATAATTCAACGATTTCTCGGTTTAGCGAACCTTTCTTCGGATTTGCTCTTGCCCGAAAATTTGGACGTCGGCCTCCCGTCCGAACGGTTCTCGGACGAACAGGTCGAAGCGAAAGAGATTTAATGACTGCGCGGCCCAGCTTTCAGCGCTGGAAGAATATTTTTTCGGTACTTTCAGGTAAACATCATGCCTTCGCATGGTGTTTTCCTTTTACTTGTGTCTCATGAGGTATTATTTCGGTTCGGGAGATAAACACTCTCCTCGCTTTTTTGTTTTGTGTATCGCGAACGAGTTTCTTTTCTTCCCCGCAGATTTTCCTTCCCTTCGCCGTCGATTTTCGATGTTCCCCTGCTTCCCGCTCCCGGGATCCGCAAGTTTTTCCTTCCCCGCCCGGTTTCCGATCTCGCTTGAGATCGAACGGGAACACGTTTCGGTTCGAACGGTTGCTCGCGGAGGAGGAGAACGAATAAACGAGGCCGGGAAAGGAAAGAAATTTCCTTTCTTTTAAATTCAGACCGCTTTTTAGAGCGAATTGTGACGATTTGTCGGCCACCCTTCAAACTGGAAAACGTTCCTTTCAACCGGAATTTTTAAACCGAAACTTTGGGTTGCGCAACTCCGGTTTACGTAACGAGAGCTTTTCCATTACATTAAGACAATTGCAGATCCCCGGAGGGGGGTGAGGGAGCCTCGCGACCGACAGGATAACAACCGACTGCGGTACCTTTGTCCTGGGCGTTCATCAGGCTCGACGACAGCGTCTGACGAAGTTTGCTGAGGGTGTTTCCGGAATCGGCGGGATCCGCACCCGAAACCGTCTCGTTTGTCACCATCTGGAAAATCAAAAAAAAAAAAAAAAAAAAATAATTAAAAAGCTTCCGCTCCTTTCTCGCGCGGAGGCATCGGGAGCAAAAATGTGAAAGCATATTTCAATCCGAGAGGTTTGCGCCGGGGCGAGAAGCGAGTTCGACGGAGTTCACCGCCTGCTCGGAAAAGGAGCTCGCGAGACCGAAACGTTCGCAATCGATGGAGCTCTTTCTCGGTCGATCCAGGAGGCACCGTTCGAGCCCGGGAGGGGACTTCGACGTGTCGCCGCGCGCCCGCTCGAAATCCGACGAAAAAAGCGCCCCGGACCCGAGCGGGAAATAAAATTTGTCGAGATCTGGGGGCGCGATTTTATTTAATTAAAAAAAAAGGAAAACCTTGCGAGGTTCGCGGAGAAAAATGGGAATCGGGAAAAAGGTGAAAAGCGGAAGTTTTGGGCGGCGGAGGAAAAGATGAGAGCCTTTGCGTGTACGTGCGATCGTTTATATGCGAAACTCGGTAATATTCAAGATGAATTAAATCCGTCTCGGGCAGAATATCATTATAAAGTAAAATTTTGTGTGCTCAGCGCGTTCTACTTTCGTCCCAATCATCTCTTTCCATTTCCATAATTCTACGAGCCGATTCACCATTTCTTTTGAAATGTTTTTTTCTGCTATCGAATTTCATTTGGGAGCGAGATGCAGATATTTTCCATCAAATTTTCCTGACTTCCTTTCGCCGCGGGGAATCGGGTGCCGCTTGATCGCATTCGGATCCATCGGTCGTCGATCTGGCGGCCGGCCTCCGTCGTTCCCTGCAGCGGAAGTTGCGAAAGAATGCACCGAAAAGGGTGCAGTTTCTCCCGGAGTTTTTAACGCAAACGAATTCCTTTCGGTTTTCAATTCGCGCACCGTTTTTCGCATGCGGCGACATCCCCGGAACGAAGAGGAAATGACAGGCGTCGACAGTAAAAGGTAGACGCGCGAGCCTGCTGCTGGCTGATGGCAACGAATGCCACCTCGCGAGGAAAAATGCTCTTCTCTCCCAGCCAAATTAACCTCGTCGTTTTAAGATATCCGCCACTGGACAGGAAGAGCTTCCTGCTTCCTTTGTCGCACCCTTGCATGAAGGGGCAAAATACGAAAAACCCCAATTTTACGCGTTCAAGTCGGCATAACATGCGGGCTTTCCTTTTTTTACGTCAAAAAAATATTTCCAGTCAAATGTAAATATTTGAAAAAGCTTTTTCCGTGTTCTTTTCGCAGAATATAGTCGCGGGACGCCGAACCGCGTCGAGTTTTTCCCAAAGGAAGGGCTTTGTCAAAGGTAGCAAGGAAGGAGGCGCAAAATCTCAGGAAAAACGCTCAAAACCCGTTGCGAAGACCGTCTTCGGATGGAAAAGCACAGATCGTGTGGTCCGTTGCATGCTTGGCATCGCTCGTGTTTAAGATGAAATCTTGTCCGGCCCAATATCCTTTGCAAACACGATTTTCCGTTTATTTTGGATCGTTGATGAAATTTTCAGGGATATCCATAAAATTACGGTGTCCGCGGAGGAAAACGGGAAATAAAAAATTAATGGTTAAGAGTAAAACTCGCTTTTTACGACGGTCGGATAGTTGAAATCAATATCGCTTTATCATTTAAGGGTGGAATTATGATACCGGCAGAAAGGATCGAAAGTTTTTGACCGTCCCGGAAACTCGTCTTAAGGCACGATTTTAATAATTTCCATCTTTTAGGTTGCGTTAAGGCCGAACTTGCGATCCTTTAAGGAACGTTTTTTCCCGGCCGGAACCTGATTCCTGCCCCGTCTTTGACCGTAACGCTGTCGATGGAAATTATAGTGCGATGGAGAAGGCTGTTCCGTCGAACGTGTCAACGTGAGGATATCCGAACCGAATTGAGTTTTGAAAAAAGTCAAAGAGCCCGGCCGGAGAAGGATGCCCAACACCCGACGCCAGGGACGGGAACCTTCACGTACCTTTTTCATGAAGGACATCACATTTGTCGGCAACATTTTGACTTGCCCCGAAATGGATCCGACTGCTGAATTTTAGTCCTTCTGGAGCGTCCCGAAGTTCGGTGAACCAACTACTGCGTGATGCTTTTCATCTCGCGAACTGCACTGATTGTCGCTAGATTTTTCTTCACATCTCCTGGGATTATGCCATCTGTAAAAGAACAAAAATTGCATCGCACCATGGAGATTTGCCTGGAATTTTGTCAAAAACGTGCTCGGACGGCGAATAAACAAATTGCGGACTTGTTAATTATTTAAATCTTTCGGCTCCGCCATTATTTTAATATTCATCATCGGGTTGGTTCAGAAAGAAATTCAAATTTCCCTAATGAATCGGGTTCAACTTCGTTAAAAGATTGAACCAGATATTCGCTTTTCGCAGCATGAAAATTTCGCTTTAAAGCTAAAGTTCTAAAAATTTTCCTTAAATTTCTCAAACTTTCTAATTTGATGATATTATTATAGAGCTGAAAATATAATTTAAATAGATATGCCGGTGTATTATCCAGTGTATCTCACAACTTTCAAGAGCAGCTTGGCTTCTCGCATTATCTGCTTCGGCTTCGTTAGTTGCCACCACCGCTCGAGTATAAAAAAAAAGGAATTTTGAAAAGGTTCGAAAGGAGAATTTTTGAGGGCACTGCAGCGATGATGAGCGAGATATACGTTATCGAAGGAGTATGCGAGCGAAGTTATGAGCATAAGGAAGGCTTTTCCGGGATGAGGCATTGATCCTGCCGTCCTCGGCTATAAACGAGAAACCTTTTACCGGCAAATAATGGACTTTTGCACTCCGCAGCCTTCACCCGAAGCTGTTGCGCACCATAATTTGTCACTTTTTCTGCCGGCTTATTGGCTAGAAACGCGCCAAGGGATCTAGATCTCTGCTTCATAATGCATTTGAAGAGAATTAAATTTCTCGTGATTCCACACGTATCACCTAGGTTTTTTCTCCCGTTCCATTTTCTAATAAACTTTTTTATTTCCTTTTAGATATTGATTTTTAATTCAAAAAAAAAAAAAAAAGAAAAAACAGGGCCGCGCCACGGGCAATTTCGCCATTTATCACTTTTCTCCTGCGCGGCGACTTCTCAAAAAAAAAGAAACTCAATCTATTAACATTGTCGGTTTGACTGTTCGACAGGAATTGTCGACGTGGGAAACCGACGAACGGACTTTAAAAAGCCGTTACGGAGCGTGATTTAGCTGCTTTCTATGCAGAAAAGCAGTTGCGAGGGGAAAAGTTGCAAGTGAATGTGCCAGAGCAATGCGGTGGGAGTAAAGAGTGAAAGGTTTTGACATTTAGACAAAAGGAAAAACTTCCACAGAAAAGCTGTCGCAGAGCCGGGAGAACAGACGCAAGAGGTACCACCGTATTTACATTTTCTCGGAGGAAAACATTAACTTTTTTCAATTAATTTTTTTTTTTTTTAGCTGAAAAATTTAAAAGAAAATGAAGGAAATTAAAAAAATTCAAAAAAAAAAAAAAGGGAACAGCAAAATGAAAGTCTGTATTTATTTTCCGGTTCCGTTATGAAAACAGTTTTTTAGCTGATTAGCAGGAGAAATTAATGCAAAACGAGGAACTGCGACAATCGCCTTTGTGTCAAAGACTCTTTCCGGTCTATGGCTGACACAATCCCCGAATCGCTGCAGGAATAAAGGAAGCGACAGCGGTTCTGTGACATCTCGGAGCTGCTTCTTAAGAAACCAAACCGGGCTCCGGAGGTAACACCCGCTCAGGGTAAGGCACAACGTCGCGAGACATTTCTCCATTTGCCCATTCCGCTGCTGGATCATAACGAAGCAAAAGTGCAGCGTCAGGAACAACAGAAATCGTGATCTGCTTGTTCCACGGAAAAGATCTTGCGCTTTCATTTAAAATTTTTTGATTCAATTAGTTTTATTTTAAGCACAATGAAGTTGTTAGCAGTGTATGTCTGGCGTTCGATAGATTGTGCCAGTCGATAACTAATGCAGTAAAAATCTCGGGGAATGTAACAGATAAGTGCATAAATTTTAAATTAGATGGGATCGATATTAATTAACGCTGATCGCTACATCTATAAAATTTCTCTGGATACAAATTTTAAGCGTGAAACAATTTATAACGTGAAACACGCCGTACATTTTAAGTAAATAAATACGTTTTTATTTATGAAAACTGAGAATCATCCAAACATTCGAGCATGTGGAACGTTATCGCTGCACTGCATGAAACCTACACCATATTCTTTTTTTATAAGGAACACCGGGTTTATAACCGTGAATGTTACCTTTATTTATTAATTTATACATTCCCCATTAATTCCACTTGTCCTGATACAGAGCAGAAATTTTGCCATAATAGGGATTCGGTCATATTGTGATCTGAAACAGAGGAAAGTAAAAAGCTTAAAGAGACCGCGGAAAATAAATATTTAATATGAGTATTACATGTGGGATATTATTCATGGATTATTCATGCTACCCTTTAAGGAATTCAAAACATGTCATTACGCATTTGCATACAAAAAAAGGGAATAGTATTAGAGAAAATTCTCGAATCATTGTCAACCTCACATCCAACATAGATTAATCGTTATTTTCAGACAATTTTATCCCGTTCTGGTGACTCCAAAACTTGAAATCGACATCCGATCCTTCCTAATTTATTAATGGACTCCTAATCTCATTTTAACCTATGGAACGGCGACAGCGGGTTACATTATCGCGTTTTACGATTGCGGTTCGGTGTGCGATATTAAATTTGCATTTCTCGAACTTAAAATGGCGCAGATCGATCTTCAGCACACTTGCGAAAGTTTTGCAAGCCGAGATCGGTCAAACGAATAAACTTATCCGATCCCCTTGGAGGATTCTTTTGGATCTGATCGGTTTCTTTCCTCTCACGGCGAAGGAGGTTTTTCATTTTTCGAGAAACTCTTTCATACGTTTACGACCGAGGTTGCCCTGTTTTCAGGGCGGGGACGCTTGCACGGGAAACGGAGCTTTTGCGAAGACTCGAAAATATTCGGCTCGGTGAGACAGAAGGGAAAAGTATTCCACTGGAGGAAAGCGCCGCTTGCGGAAAGGAGTCGGAGAGCCGTTCGCCGGAACACTTGCAGCAGAGGAAACCGAGAGGCGGTACCTGAACGAGGCATGGGGCGAGGATTTTGGTCGAAAAACTGATGAAAAGAGCGTGGGGACAGGTTCTTCAGCGGGAAGTAAGCGGCGGAAAACTTCTTTGCCAAATCCGAAGCTGAAAAGATGACAAAGTTATATTATTTTTGGATTATCTTTGTTATTTGAGATGAAAAATGAACTTAATGGAGACGAGTGGAAGAGGGCGAAGGAGGAGGAAGGAAGCGTTTCTTAATTTTGGAAATTTGTAAGAAAATGAAGAGGAGACTTCCAACCTTTTTGACGGAGAAACTTCTCTCCTTTCCGCGAGTGAGAAAATCTCCCAACCTGAATTATCTTTCGCGGAATGTTAAGTTTATCCGAGCGAACCTGCACTCGCCTTATCCACTGCAACTGCGATCAGCACGAAAAATTTTCGATTTCAGATGGAGATTACGTTTAATCATCCCTTAAGCCGGCGTCGGCTGTGCTTCCCGGGGAGGTGGCATCGGACGAAGATGCAAAAGAGCTTAACCGGCGTCGAAACCCGTTAATTTCCAAGGGCTTTGAGTCTTTGCAAAAGCTCAGTGCATCCGTTTGTCTTGGAAATTTATGCAATTCCAAAGTGTGCCATTTGCATTCCCCGCGTATTTCAAGTGGCGTTACCTCGCATTAACGCGGATGTGCGACAACTTGCCCGCTCCCACGATCGAGGCTCTTCCACGGGATTAGAAAGAATTTGGGAAGCGGGAGAAAAGGGCGTTCGACGGAAAGAAATTAAAAAAAACCGGCGACGAATATTATTTTTTCCGAGGGACGCGAAACAAATTGCGACGAGGAACATCGGCGGGATCGGCGAGGACGGTAATAAATGAAAGGCGGTGGTTTGAAAGGAAGGGCGGCGCCGAGGGGAGGAAGGGAGGAAAAAGCAGAAGAAAATAAAAAAAGGCGGAAGTCAATATCATTCAACAGTTGGGTTCATAAAAAGAAGGAAATGGAAAATCATCGTGACATTGATGCGAGTCCCGATAATGGCCGAAAGTCGATGTTTTCCCGCTCCGGTTCGCCCTGCACGCGCGATTTTCCGGCCGTTTCGCACTTCTTTTGTCATTTGCATTAAGCATGCGAGCCCCCGAATCTCGCGTTCTCTTCCGTCGCCGGAGCGCGAAAAACCTCCCCCGGGCTTTGTCGACCGGGCAGGGGTCGTTTCCGGAGGAAGGACTCGACCGGGTTTCGGCAATCCGGTCTCCGGATCGTCTTCGCCGATTCCGCGGCGGAAGTCCCCGCGGGTTTCCGGGGCGGTATCGATCAGTCCCTCGAGAATTAGGTCACCCATAATAACGATTTCCGCATCGACGCCGCCACCCACCCCCTCCCCGGCATCGGTGCAGCGCGAGCGATATCCCGGAGGATTCCTTCGCCGCCGGATTCCCCGATCCGGCGCGTTCTTTGCAACCCTTCGCACGTGAAATCTTGAAACAAAGAGTTTCCCCGACGGGGCGTTTCCGGTCAAAAAGAACCCGCCCCTTTCATCGAATTCCGTTCGTTTACATTGACTTTTTCTAACGGCGTTCAATATCAATTCCACACTTCGCCTCCTTCGGTTCCTTTGTACGTCTCTCGGGCGGATTTTTCTCCTTCAAAGCCTTTTCCACCTCCCTCGTCGGAGGGTCCCGCTTCCTCGGCATCCTCATCCGAAAGCCGTTGCACGTTCGGCGCTTCCGACGAGGAGGTGGACGGGCATCAAGTTGCCACGGGTCCGGTTCGATTTCTTTTGGCAGTTTATGGAACTGAGCTCCACAGGTGGCTTTTGGGGGTGAGAAAACGTCCGCCTGGACGGAAGCCGGTGGAGCGGCTTCACACCCGCAGTTAATTGCCGTTTACGAACGCTTTTCGTTCGCTGCACGTGAGGAATGGACTCGCACCCGGAAGGATGCGATGCACCGAGGATCATAAGATTCGGATGCAGCGGCAGACCGCGACAGCGACTGCAGCGTCGATCCGTCTCTTTACGTCGCCCGCGTTATTTGCGCACATTTGCGGGCTGCGGCTTCGATTCCTGATTTATTCAGCGAACGTTATTGAACACCGCACGGAAATAACTTTTTCTTTCGTTTTGCGTGCTCCCGGCGAATCCGTTCCTCGCACCCTGGGCCTCGGCACCGAATCCAGGTTCGCTCTCAAGCTGTAATTTTCCTTTCCTCGCTCGGGACTCGAGACGGCGGGATCGGCAAAACTCAATTCATAAACCTTTATTAAATAAAGTAGATTTTTGCATTTCAAATTGGAATGCGAACGCGGGGGAAAAACTGGAAAGGGATCCCGCAATTTAGGAAAAAAGCCGGACAATTTTTCATTCTCCATCTTCCGCAGCCCTCGACTGAAGGGAAATATGCACGAAATGGGAAAATATTCAAAGGCAGCGTGATCTGTTGCATTGCACGAGGGTTGAGCGACTGCAGGTTGGATACAGCGTGGAGAAAGAACTCGCAGTTTGAATTTAAAAGAAATTTTCTTTTTTTTTTCACTCGTTTGATGAAGGTGCAGGAAAATTTATTTATTAATTTCCTGTGCCTTTCCCTTAGCCTTTTCTCCCCTTGGAGTTCTTCGTTTCTTCGATCCTGCACGGACGAGCAACGCAGGAGGCCCGTCCGGAGTGTGCTTCACTTCAAGAGCCACCGGATTTCGAAATATGGATTTTAAGGAGTTCCAATTCTTAAATCATTACCTTCCGCCATTAATGCACTCCTCTCCGAATGGAATTCTCCATCGAAAAATTGGAAAAAAAAAAATAAATGAGAGCTAATGGAGAGCGGATAATTTATAATTTTTTGAGTGGCTGCTGTAATGAGAGAATGGATGGAAGAAGTCGAAGGTTAAGAGTGAAAAAAGAGGAAGAGCAACAAGTTTCTCTGGAGCTTTTCCAGCCCTGTCCTCTCCTAGGTCCCTCTCTCCGTCGCCATTAACGAAGTGAACTAATTTCAAATCATCCTTTTTATTTTTTTTTTTTTTTTTTAGGAAAAGAGGAGAAAATCCAAATTTTGGGAAAATCGACGGCGCGCCGTGGCGGAAAAACGCGACGCGCAGCGGCGGCGTCGGTGCTCCTGCAGCAGCCTTTCGCCGGTTTCCGGATCGAAAAATCCAGACCTTTTTCCGACGTCCGTCGAAGGTTCCGGGGAGATCCGGCTTTTGCGCACTTTTCGAAATTTGCCCGCACTCGATTCGAAGCCTTGCCGCGAAAAGGGGTATCGTTCCCGTCTTCGGTGGGTCTTCCCCGGCATCGGGAGACGTTCGAATTTCCGTGCTTTTCGACCCCCGTCTAAGCAAAAAGTTACCCTGCCACCTTTCGGTTAAAACGGTGGAATTCAGCGTGCCGAAAGTTTTGAAAGGAGGCAAATCCTGCGACTGGCGGGAAAGAACCGGACCCGAGCTGAGTTGTCGCAGTTCGGTGTGCATTGGACCCGGTGGAGAGGAAGGCTTAATCTATCGAACTGGGTGGAAGGATAGGGCAGGAAAAACGGCATTAAATGCGCTGAAAATGCAAGAGCTTTCGATGGGAAACGGAAAACTTCGCCAGACGCCTCCCGACGCCCTCAAAAAGAGTTTTCCATCGTTACGGGCAGGAATATTACGGGGAAAATAAATTTTTTTTAAAAGCTCAAAAAAAATAATTTTCAGCTCCTCTCCCGCCGAACCGAAATTTCGAGAACGTTTTATGGGAGAAAAATTTTTTAAATTGTGAAGTTTTTGCGGACTGAAATTGGGTCAAAAGTTTTTGGGTTTCCACGATTTTCCGGGTTCTAATAAAGAAACCCTCGCACCAAAATGCTGAGCGTTTCATCTGAAGGATTGATGCGATATTAAAACAATTTTTCAAACTCGAAATTGATTATTTTCACCGAGGAAAACTTTTCTGAAGTTGCACGGGAGATCGCGGCAGCGATATACGTGATCGAGAAAATTACATTTGGATCTAAATAACTTCGTTGCATTGGTTGGATCTGCTTGATGCCAACCCGGGCGGAGTTTCGTTAGGGAATCAGGGGATGATTCGGGATGCATCGCGAATACTTTTCCCCATTTTTCAAATGAAATGAGAGGAAAAAAGAAAAAAAAAGGGAACGGCAGAAGCGGAGGCTCGAACTGCAGCTCGCGCAGGAGCGAAGATCGCTCTGCCTACGGATGCTGCGGGTGACCGGCCGGAGACGCCGGTCCGGGCCGAGGAGGGAAGATCGCTTCGAAATTGTGCGGAAATTCGCTTTTTTTTGACAGCTCCGGAAAATTTTGAAAAAGAAAGGTTCGACCGCGGGAAAAACGGATGTTTCGACCCCGGCAGCTCTGCCTTGCCGTGCGGTCGACCGGATCTGCGAGGCTTTCGGAAGACCCCGGACGCAAATGCGTATAAAACGTGAAAAAATTGGAAAGCATTTTCTATGCAAACTAATTGCATCCGACAGCGGATTATGAATAAGAAAATGTGAAAAACTTTATGCGGTATTAAAAAAGTAATCCGAAAGCTTCTTGTGATAAATCAATAAGTAATCGGACTTTTTGGAAAAGTCGACAGCAGGTTGGAAAATTCCGCAGGAGGATCGTTCCAGGAGCCGGGCGAAAACATCCCGGAAAATGCCCGGAAAGGAACCGGCAAAGAAAGGGGTGAGTAAAAAGCAGTTAAATTTATGAATTTGTTTTTAATAATTTTATATTAATATATCGACCATTATCGGTGGAAGCCAGTGTTTCCCTGGTAAAGGCCAACTCATTTCAGATCACATTATAAAAATTTAGCTTCATTAACAGCACCTTGCAACCTTTTTCTATCCATTAAATATAAGGGCGAACGGGATGAAACATTTTACGTGTTGCAGAAAATGAACAAGGTTCCGTGAAGTACGCAAAACTCCGGGTCTGACTTTTTAAGCCTCGGAATATCCATTGCGGAGAATGTGTAATGCCGAGGAAAAGCAGAGTAACCCGTCGATGATGGGGGAGGTTACCCGCTTTCCGGATGGATCACGGTGACACGCCCGAACACATCCTTTCGTTCGCGCTTCTGGAAGCGGAACGACCAGGAGGCGGACAGAGGAACTTACGCCGACAGCACCGAGTAGGCACGAGGGACCGTCCTCTGGCATTTTCGAGGGGCTTCCTGCGTGCGGAGTTGCACTTCCGGAATGCGAAGAGGCGCGGAGCGACCGTCCCAACGCCGAAGAGGGAGTTTCCGGTTCTCCGTAAAGACCGGCAGTGAAAAGGCATCGATTGGTCGTTCGCCTCCGAAAGGATGTTTGAATTTTTTATTGTCATTATTATTATTATCATCATCCTGCGAGAGGAAAAGGGAAAGATAACCTTTTCGCTTTCCTCTCCAGAGCTTAAACGTTGGGCCGCCATCACGCATTCGCATCTGGAAAAGAAAGCTTTTTTTCCCTGTTATTGCTAACATTTTAAGATGGCGGATTAATCTCGGGGAAAATCGGATTTTCAGTGAAAAAAAAAAGGAAAAATCTCGCATTTTTCATTCAATATTATTTTACCTTCTCCAAACTCATTACGATTCCTTTCATCAGAGTATCGCTCCCGTCTGTCCGCCATGGGTGGAAGGTTCGAAATGTCAAGGGGTAACGTTTTCCCCGTGAGAAACTGGATCTGGAAAAATATCTACGTGCTCCCGAAAGGTTGCTGAAAGGTTAATGAACGCAATTAGTTGGATTCGGGAGAGAAAAAGAGGGAGGCAAATGAAAAACGAGGCGATCAATCAAATTCCCATCTTGATGCCCGGTCGTCGGGCAGGGAAAGCAAACGTTGCGCGAGGTCTCCTTACGTCGCCCGCGGCGGGGATCGATAGCAGGGAAAGCGAGAGAGGCTTCGGGAAAGATGGAAACATCGATCGAGATTGGTTCGAGAATCGACGGGGGAACATCGAGATGAGGTTCGGCCGACAGGAGCGAGGTCGCTCCTGAAGAGAGCGAGATTCTGATGGACAAAGTTTGGATAATCCTTCTGACCGCTCCGCCGGGGGGACCCGCAGAAGCTCCCGGGGAGGAGAGAAGATACCATTTCGTTTTTTCCCCAACTTTTTTTACCGATTTCTTTGCCGTCTCTGCTGGGAGCCCTGCAGAGCTACTGCCGCTCGAGATTTCCCGAACGGACAAATTGCTCTCGGTCGGAACTTTATCTTGACCGAACCTGACTTTCCCGTTTGCCGTGTCCACCCTCTGCCTACGAAATACCTCGATCGATTTAACCTCCGTCCTATTGCGTACACTTTGTAACGTGTCCTTTTATGAAAAATACATAAGTGTGTGGCACTGAAAAAAAAACAAAATGTAGCTGCAGGAAAAGTATATTTTCAGCAAATGTACGGGTACTTTCCAAGGTAATTTAACTCCGGTAGGGAAACCGTAAACCGTAAATGGTAACTTCTCCACGTCCGTAACGATATGGAGTTTCGCGTATCAGCAACCGGGAAAATCAGAAATTTTTAGCTGTGTCACATTTCGACTGACTTCCGCGCTTCTCTCTTCCTGGTCAGGAAGGCAAATTTCGCCGTACCTGAAATCGCTTTCGGGCAGTGAAGCCGGTCGCCAGCGGATGAATCCCCGAGCGAAAGGTTTGGGGCCGCCACGCTTTTCGCCTCAATCGGCGTTCCAGTCCCCGGTGGCCGATCTCCGAAAAACGGCCGGAAATTCGAGTCGAAGCGCTGGAAATGGAAAAATTCCGGAAAATTGCCGGGAAATGCTTCGGGCAAAATCTACCTTGGTGTACGTATTTTCTTTGCTTTTGTTAAATCGAAATTTTTATTTCTTCGGACCATCCGAACATCGCGTACTCTAAATTGATGGCTTTTGCTCGATGAATGAACCGGATCATGTTGGCGTTCTGGAAAATCGTGCTTCTGATTAAGCTCGGCACCTTTGCGTTTACTGTCAACTTCGGGAGGATCTGCTCCGAGATCCAGTGTCAAAGGAAATTTAATTCAGTTTAATTATTAAATGAAGGATTTCTCTTAAATATTGTAATCCTCAATTGGCTAAAATGCCTGTGGACTAGAAGGTTTAACGGCTAAATTAGATTTTGAGCTTAATATAAAGTTACCATTAAGCCTAATTGTCGTGGCACTGGACTCCTGCCTCGACCGGAAACCATTTGATTGCTTGCTTTCGTTGTAAGATCTTCCGTTTTAGACAGGAAGAAGATCGGGTTACGAGCGAGGATCGTTATTTAAGTAAAAAATTTTTGATCTTCCGGCACGTTTTGTAAAGGAAAAGTGTGAAAATTTTATCTCTACAGATAGAGTCGCAGTTGGGTTTAAAATACGGGAAGGATTTTGGAATTTTTTTTTTTATCTAAATAAAAATGGGAGGTTTTTCTGTTTTACACCACTCCCCGCAGGTAAAACTGTCTTTTTCTGCTGTCGAAAATCATTTTTCTCGCGAATTAAAATATTTGGCGGTTCCATTTGCACGCATCTCCACTTTTTTGCCTTCGGGGCGGTTCGACGGAGTCGCTTAACTGTCCTCCTTTCGTTTGGAAACAGAAATATTTATGTCAGCGGTACTGGTGAAGAGCTTTTGGAACGATAAATCTGGTTCGGAGGAAGTGCTGTCGTCGTCCCGTGAAACGAAACGAATCTCCGAATTGTCATTTGTGGTGCCTGCAGCAATTTTCATTAAGCTCGAAATCCGCGTTCTTCCCTTGTTTCGGTCCCTTCTGGTCTTTTTCGCGTTCATAAATGTTTCACGCAACTCCCGATTCGTTCGCTTTCGAACGCGAACCGCGGAATTGCATACAAATTCGTGCCGGTTAAAGTGCTCGTGATCTGCACGCCCGCGGCAGAGGGATCTTCGATCTCGATCGCGATCAGCGTCCTTTCCCCGGGATTTTTCATGTTCCGGCGCGACTCTGGCACCTCTCCCTGTCGCGACTGCATGCGATCTCCGGTCGGAATCTCAAAATGGAATATTTTTGCCCGGAGACGGAAAAACCTGAATCGGATGCGAATAATTGTTTCGATATAAATTTTTTTACCGGAGTCGAATCTCTGTGTAAAAATCATCGTGGAAGGACGCGAAGGAACCGAGTGGACGCTGATGGCGCCTTTGCCCGGAGGAACAGAAATGATGAACCTGGAAAATTTTGAAGGAAGAAAAGTCCAAGGGGTTTTTTTTTTCTTTTCATTTTTCATATCGGCAAGAAACTGTAAAAAGGAGCTCTTTGGGAATCCGACCGACTTCCGATGCAAGTATCCTTTGCAGGGTTTCTCTTGCTCGTCCGGAAACAGGCAAAAATTCGCTTTTCGATCGGGAACGTAGGTTTAGGAACGCGTTACATAACATTATTTGACCGCAAAATTCTACGCCCGCGGAAAGGGTTCTCCCAATTCCAAAATTCAATCGCTCTGGAAACTGGTACGGCTTCCCAAAATCCAAATTTCCAGCCGGGGTAAAAGCAAAATCTTCCCGCCCCGGAATTCAGCTACTTTGACTGATTGACAGCACCGAAACCCAAACGTTTCCACGGTCTTCATACCGGTTGCATGGGTCAGGCGGGTCCGACTTGCATTTGCCAGTCGCGGTCACATACCGAGAAAATGCAAAATTCATTCCTACGTCTGATTCCGAAGGGAAGAGCTCCGGTGCTTCGTGCAAATTCAAAAAATTTAAGCGACAGCGATCTGCAGAACGGAAAAAAAATGTTTTTGAGATTGCCCGGGAATAATTTGAAAAATCACTTGCGTATATATATATATCCTGAGAAAAGATAAGTTCGAGAGACAACCCCAACTGGAATTGGGGATGAAACTCAAGTCGGACAGAACGTGTTCCAGAAGTCTGTTTTAAAAATAAAATCTTTTTCCTGCTGCTCCGGGCCACGGTGGAAAAGCAATACATGTATACGCGTGCACCTTTCATTAGCGCCGGAAACTCTCTTCCAGTGCCCGAAAATCTTCTCTTGTGCGACGATTTCCGTATCCGGGCGATGGGTTGAAACAAAATTTTTCAGCTTGCACCGTTTTTAATTCTAAAGCTCGTCCCACGATAAGCGCTAACGACATTTTAATCGCGGCGAAAAATTAATACATTGTGAAAAAAAGAACAAGAAATCACGCATATCCGGAAGGTTCATTTTCCAGCGGCAGAATTGCGTTCCCAAACTTTTTAATGCATGTCCGGCAAAGAACGAAACAACAAATGTATGCGTGCCTCGTTGCGCGTCCGCGTAGCACGGGCTTCCCCGCTGGAAAAGCGCTTTTCCGAGACGATTTAATTTCGCTACTTTTCCGTGCAGATCCACCGTTTTAAAAATGCCACCTTCGAACGCGGGAGGTTTCCAGCTCAAATCAATATCCGAGGATTTTCGGAGCGAAGCTGCAGGCACGGGAAACGAGGAAAAGGGATAAAAATCCCGGTAAAAGACTTACGTTCGGTCCCAGCGGGTCGGAGCGTCGTTTCCTACTCGGCGGGTCCCGTGCAAAATCCGCAAAGTTGGCAGGACGCACGGGAGGCAGACCGAGCGGGATGCCTGGCCTGGAAGAGAGCGGCGACCGGCGAATGGCGAGGGAAATTCGACGATCGTGATCCGAGCGCACGCACGGGCAGACTGAGCCTCTCGAGGCCCGTCGCTCCGGAGCTCAGCCTTTCGAAGGGTGACTGGAAAGGCAGCACCGATCAAACCTTTTCCCTCCTCGCTCTCCGCGCCGACTCCTTTCCCGCGGCTCTTCGGCCTTTCCGGATTTATTATTCATGCGGCCCCGCTCCCAACCTTTCGCTTTTCCGCTTGGGGAAGGACTCGACGCTTCTTCCCGATCGGGAAGAACGCCCCCGACGGACGCGAATGCGGAATTTCCGCGGACGCTCGCGCGAGGTCCCCGAATCCCGCCCTTTTCATCCGGTTCGCGTCCGAACCTTCCGAACCTTCGGAAAACTCTTTCGAATGGGCGAAAAAGAAAAATCTTCGGTGGCGAGTCCCGTAATTTTAGCTGAGGCGCTTTGAATTTTCCTGCCCGGATCGCGTATCCCTGGCATTCGGGCTGCGGGATCCGCCGAAGATTGGAAAGTAACCTTCGCCGAGGCGGAAAGGAGCCCATCCTCGGATCCTTTTCCCGAAAGGTTGTCGTGGTCCCGGAGCTTTAATTAAAGCTCGTCAATCGACGGCTTCGATCCCGGCCATTTGTTTTGACGTGGCGTTTCCTAACCACTTGTTGAGCCTCGGGCGGTGGGCGAAGTCTTTCCAAGTTCCGATTTTTCAGCTTGAAACTGCACAGCCGCGACAGCCGGACGCCGCCCGTGCCCCGCATTCAAAAATCGAGGTTTTACCGCGACCGGAAAGCGAGCACCGTCAGACGGAAGGTGCATTTCCTTTCGGGTGCTTGGGGCATCGCCCCCGGAGAGCCTTCTCGGCGATTCCGCAATCCTGTCGCACGAATGCCGCGACCTGAATTGCACGCGGGTGAGTTTCTGCAGGTCGGGTATTAAAAAAAAAAATTTTTACGTGCAAAACCACATACCGTAACGTAATAAACTTTAGCATCCCATTTAATATCAAATTCAGCCGTAGCCATTATAACTAAATTATCATAAATTAACCAGGGAAAATCTTTTCGGAGCGCTAATGTTATTAAGCAACGTAAAGTCGATTATAAAGTAACTTTCTGAATTGTTAAATTTGCGTTCGATGTTAAGAGAAAAACATTTTTGTTCAATTTTTATATTAATCTTTATTTAATACCTTGTCACTTCTGTCGTAATATGAAAGACAGACCGTTTGCGTACCTCGGTTCAAAGTGTCCGCCGGAAGTTGGAGGATGCCCGACGCAGGGATTCGCCTGACAGAGATAAATTATCTGTTGGAAAGACTACATTTTCTTTACTCTTTTTATTTATTTATTTATTTTTTTTTTCTCGTTTCGCTCGCGGCAGAAAACGGAGAACTTCGAACAGAATTCGAAAAGGTTATTGAAAATCACAATGCTGCAGGCTGGGGCTCTGAGGTTCATTGAAAACCGGAATCCGATCCGAGTGCCTTTCGCAATTTCGAAGTCAATATCGCTGAACGAAACACGAAAATCCGTCAGCATCGTGCGAGACACCTCTCGCGTGTCTGACCGACGGAAAGCGAGCAATTCCGTTGCCGGGAGGATCCGGGTTGTCCGTCTTCGGATGTAATTTTAGATTTTTCCGACCGCTCCTTCTTATTCTGCCGAGGGAGCGTCAGGCGTTTGCTTCTTAAGAAAATCCTAATTCCACGTCGCTGCGGTACGTCCAAAGTAGCGGCCGCGAAACAAATCCCCAATGGCTTTTCTCGAAAGTTTATCCTCGAGCCCGCTGTTGTTGTGGATTCTGTTGCTGTGGAAAATAAACTGTTGTCGGATCGATAACTTGTAAACATGTTTTCGTATTTGTCTCTTCCGCGAACCGAGGTTTCGACGTTTCGAGTGCATTTTATTCCTGAAAAGGTGCCCGAGATCCGAAAATGGCGACCAGCACCATCTCCATGGCGGAAAAGCCCGTCCACCACATCTCCGAGGCCGACTGGAAGAGCAAGGTGTGGAACATGAGAGCCGTAGCGGAAACTAAAACAAGCAGCTCCTACGACCTGAGGAACTTGGCCAGGCAGACGAGGAACGAAGCTGTCATTTCGCGGCGTTGGGCAAATTACCACAACAACATGCGCCTCGCCGACAGGTAGGACGGCACCCGAGCAACCCTTGCGGGGCGCTCGACCCCCGGACGAGTCCCGTTTGCGGCGCGAGGCTTTGGGTATCCCGAACCCGAGGAGCGGACCGGGAGCGGTTATTTCAGCTCCAGTATCGATCTCCGGGGTGATTCCGGTGGGAAATCGGCGGCGGCGCCTCCGTCGCCCTTACGTCAAGGACCCGTTTACCCCATTCGCTTATCTCAATTTGAATTCGGCTGGAGCCTCTCCGGAAGCTCCGTTAATCCGACTTCGAACTCGTGAAAAGTTTCCAATTCAAGTTTCCGGCGAAATCAATTACAAATTTTATACATTTAACGCAGTCTCCATGTAAATGAACTCGGCACACAACGAACCGAGTTATTACGTAAAGAAAATTCGAAACGAAACCACTTTAAAATCCAATCGTTAAGCGATTCTAGATTGTGCTGCTGCAAAAATGTCGAGGAACCTCCGCCAGGAGTGATTCCCATAAGGACCGACAATTTTTCTCAGGTAACGGGACGTGAAACCTCTTCTGAAACTGAACGAAAAAAATTTCGGAGCTCGAACGACCACGCAGATTAGGTATAACGAAAGCGGCATTAAAACGAGAGGGAAAATTCGCCCGCAGGGTCACGTACGTCCGAAGACTGCTGAACGGAATTGCCGGGGCAGTGGAAAACCTCAAACACCAATCCGAGCTTCTTATGGCCGAAAAATTTGAAACCGAAAAAGAAATCGAGAAATACTGCCGAAGCCTGATCACCATCAGCGAATGCAAGCTTCTTAGGGACACGAAGCACAAGCTAAATTTGGTTAACGATGAAGTTTCCAATGAAGTTATGCTGGTAAGTGCACCGCAGGCCCCAAAATTCTGCCAAGGGATGTCACGAGACGTTTACGAGCGATTCTTCCCCGCAGGAAATCGACTCTTTGGAGAAGATTAAAAAGTATTTGAGCGACAAATGCTTTGCCGCCTGGGAGCAAAACAACCGCCTGAACGAGCTGATTTGCAAACTGGAGAACAACATGGCCGACAAGATGGAAACGATCAAGATTGAAAGGGAGGCTTTGGCACTCGACAACACGAGCGTCTCTGCCACCTACAAGCCGGACGTACTTCGACTGCCGCACACGTAGGTACCGCGTCAGGCAACCTCCAGCGAATATGAAAAATCCCAGAGTAGCGCGATTGTTGCGTTAACCTTAGCCTCTGAGTCATTTCTGACGGTGTTTCTGCTCCTTTTTCACTTTCTAGGATGATGTCTTTCGAGACGTGGCAAGAAACAGCAAACAACAACCTCCTCTCGGCAGACAACGAATGCAGTGCTGCGACTAAGCTTCGCGAATCACTCATGCTGACGCGCGAGAAGTGCAAAATGGACTACCTCGCCCAGTACGAGGCAACCAATTACCAACTGAGACGAAGAACCTACGAGACGAATCGGTTGAAGCTGGAACTCGAGTTCCAGAGGAAAAATGTCTGTAGCCCAAATTAAATATTGAACGTAGTGTTACAAGCGCCGTCATTTCCCACTACCAACTGTCAGGTTTAACCTTAGCTCTTGTAGGAAGTTTTAATATTTAATTTCAGATTCTCGACGAAATGAATAAACTAAATCGAGAATTGGAATCCATGATAAAGTGCAAGGAAGAGACGATCCAATACTTGAAGTGCGCCGAATCCAGACTGGAAACAAGAAACCAAAGGCCTTCGGCAGAAAAAACCAAAGATGATCCACAAATTGGACTTTACGAAGAAGTCCTGCAACTGAGGGAGACCATCAAACTAATAGAAAACAGAATAGCGGACACGAAGTGAGTTTCTGCCCCTTAAAGAGAAAATATTCAGACGCAAATCTCAAAATACAATTAAAGTTTTAAATGTCGCCTAAATCTGAGAAGAGAACATCTTCGTAGAGAGATTCCATTATTTACAATAGGATTCTTCTCTCTCGGAGAGTTCTCCTTTATAACAAGGAGAGATCTCCGTAAGAGGCTGTAATTTTTAAAAATGTTTATAATTTCAGGACGACATTTAACCAAATGGAAAGTTATCTGCTGGAACTAGAAACGGAAATTAAATACAAAGAGCAGAGCATCAAGCTGGACAACGAAGCCCTCGAGGTGCATAAGTCTTTAATCATCGCCCAGCCGCTTTCCCAGATCGACAAAACGATCGAACTGCTCAATATGAAAAATGAGTTGCCCCCCGAAGGGCCCGTTCTGCAGTGAAGGGCCCGTTTTGTTGTGCTTCCATTCTCATCGCATTGCTCATCTTTCCAACTTAAATGAGCCTTCTGAAGCAGATATGTACACAATTAAATGAGAATATGGTTAACTTTAATCATTTATTCATTCAACCCCTAACTATCGGAACCATGCCAATAATAATTTCTCATTCAACTTGTAACTTTTTAAATTAGTTAACGAAATTTGGTAAAGCATTCGAAAGAAAATGCATAAATAAAAAAATCTCTTTCAATGTAAAAATAAAATATCAAAACTTTTGTGTTTTTATGTAGATAAACTGCAAAAAAGTTTAATTTTCTTTTTCATACACTTTATAAATCAATCGTAATTTAATTCAGCGATATATAAATTTATTTTAGGTTGCTTTGTTGAACGCGAGTTTTTGCTTAGTAAGAATGCCTTTAAAAAACTTTTAATACATATTTAATTAAGTTTAATTGCTAATAGTAACAAACGATAGATAGTAATAATTATAAACAATAAATAGATAACCTTATTTTAAAATACAATTTCTCGCTCTTATATTTTTCGTATTCCCAATCGATCTCTTGAACAGTTTATCTTATTTGCATAAGACAACAATTTGCAACTTTTTACATAAATTAAAATAAATAAAATTATATTATACTTGTTAAAATTATTAATTTTTCAGACCGATATTACTTTAAATGCATTGACGTTTATCGTTTTCATGTCCCAAATAAGTTGCTTCCTTAAAAGTAAATTTTTTGCGTAAAGACAAAGGCAAATCAACCTTGTTTGTTAAGAATCATTTTTTTTGCCTTACTAAAATCTAGATAAAAAGTTAAAAAATTAGAATTTTTTTTTATATTTCCAAGGGAGTTTTAACTTAAATATATAGAATTTCAAAAAAATTATTTGGAATAATATTAAAAAAGTAAACGTAAATAAATGTGATTATAGAAAACACGATAATTAATAAAAGCATATATGCGTCAACGGAAAACAATTAATCCATTATACACAGTACAAAACTCGATTAGTTTTTAAAATAAATACAAAGTGAAAAAGTTAGTTTCACTTATCAAACGCAACTAAAATTAAGTTTTAAACAAAAAAGAGCAATTAGTAATTTATATTCGATAACACTGGTCGGTCCCTTTATCTGTTCATTCTAAAGGTATCGTCTGCTCTATCTGTAGATTCTAAAGGTATCTATGCAATAAATTATTAAAGATTTATAAGTACATGTATAAAAAGCGAGAAAATCTTTTTGATAATTTCAAAACTATCATATTTGGTAAAATTTATAATGTAACGTGAAATGCAAGCTAATTAATAAAATTTAAATATCCAACAGAACAGGTTTTGTTTCTTTGGCACATTTTGCCATGCTCTGGATTAGTTTCACGAAGCCAGTGTCTTTGGGTTTTTCCAATCCACGAAGCAATCTGTTCTTCATAACTGCAACAAATTCTCTGTTACTGAGTTGACCGTCCACTGAAATTTAAAAATTTTCCATAATTTTTTCAAGTTTATTTTTCTTAAACAATTAACTATCCGTTTCACATAAGAAATTATTTTAACATGTCCAAAGGAGGTGGACTTACGGGGTTAATGGTTAAATCTTATTTTTTTAACTTTTTATGTTTATCAAATAAAAACTTCTGAGATCTCATTCCTCAGATTTATATATTTTAAAAATTTCAATAAATTTATTTGCTGTGATCTAGAACTTCTCACCGGAAGGATAGTCGATACAATTAATTTTCTGCATACAAAGCCCAATAGACTTGTAATAGCTTCTTAATTCCAGGATCAAAACTTTATTACATATAAAAATCAATCAAATATTTCAAATGTAATTAATAAATATAATACACCTACATATGTCTTAAGAGGCGAATATTCAAAAATTGGCTGATCAGTAACCAGACTATCTGAATTAGGGCACATCAAATAAAAAATTTAAAATAATAATCACTGGAACTCGAAATGAAATAATATTCACTTACAGTTTTCGTCGAAAATTGTGAAAACTACATCGATGACGTGATCGGTTAAATCTACGTGAGCGACAGTCTTTGCAACATGTTTTAGGGTTGCTTGATCGATTGAGGCACCGGCTATGTGGTAAAAGGTCAATGCAGTATCCACATCGTTTATGTTATTTAAAAAGTGGAAAAATTTGAGGTAGTCATCTCTGGATATTCCTTTGCCGTGATCCCGAAACCTGTTTTGACCAAAAATCATTTCCACTACATAACTTCCAAATAAAAAAATTAATATATTCATACACGACTATAATGCTATTAATACAAGCGAATATCTGGCAAAACTTTTATACAAATTATATTTTATTCAGCCTATAGTTGTGCTTAAGGAAAGACAGCCTGTTAATTTCTTGAAATGAGACATTCTCTCTCAGAAAAAGAAAATATGAATAATTTATAACTATCAAAGACTTGAATTTTAAATTTTTAATTAAAATTATATATAATGTAAAAACATTATATTTGAGACTACCTTTTTTTCACCCTCTTCAGCATTCTAGCTTTTTTCTTTGCTGGATAACCTGCATAAGCTAATAATAATTCCGTAAAATCGGCTTCAGTGATATTTCCGCTACTGTCTGGATTTTTTCTCTGAAACTGCAAGAATATATTCAATGTGTCAAGTTAATTCAAAGACAAGAAAGATAATAAATGGATAACGCATTATTTCATACTCTCAACTTAAATCACATTTCGAATAAACAGACTAAAAAAGAAATTTAAGATTTAAATAAGACGGCAGCATAAAATTCAAAATTAATAAATCCATTCACGGAAATAAGCTGTTTAAAGTTATAGTATGCAATTTGAAAAGTTTTTCCATAAAAATATTATAAGAAATTATATGTCAAGAATCAGACTATCAAAAATAAAAAGCATATTTGTTTTGTCCAAACTAAAAAGATATAAAATATTCTTCATAAAAAAAAAATATCACAACAGAAATTCCCCAGAACTAAATTATTATTCTTTTGTTATTAATTAATTATTGACCGAGGAGACAACTTATCAGAAGCAGATGAAAAAAATTCAATTTAAATTTATCTAAAGATTTTTACCTCCAAACTAAGAATTTCCCTTTGGAGCTGTTGTTGAAACTCAATAAACTTTTCAATAGTTAATTTTTGATCCATATTAGGTCCAAAAAAGTATGTTGTCAAAGCAGAATTCACTCCCTGAAGTAAGAAATAATTGATCAATATAAAAAAGAAAACTTTATTTTGTGGAAACCAAAACCATCAGACTGGTATTAAAATATTTTCAATTATGTATCTCGTTTAAATGCAAATACCTTAAAAGTGTTTCCTGTATTTGCATGGTCTCTGTGCCTCGATCCTATGGACGTCTGTTGTCTGATCAATGTTGCCACTTTTTCAAATTCTTCGCTATCGACATCTCCGTCACCGTTAAGGTCGAACATACGGAAAGCGATTTCGAAATGCCTCTTGGAAGCTGAAAAAAACAATAGTAGTTTTTAGTATCCCAAAAACTTTAATAAAATGAATCTGGGGCAATAAAGAAATCCACCGCTCAAAAATTATTTTTTAATTAATCCATAATCCTTAATCATCAGTTAGTATTATTAGGAATGCGTAATACTACTAATAAGAACTGAACTTACTGGATAAAACTGTTAATAAGAATATATAATCAGAAAAAGTGATTAACCCGGCGCTTCCTAATTTGTAAAAGATGCTGTCCTCATCGAGTGATAGCTCTAGCTTCATGTTCATATTCTGAAAAAGCAAAATTAGATGAAAGAACTGTACGATATAAGATTTAAGACGTAGTTCTTCAAAATATTGTTTGATAAGTTGTGCAGTGCATTTTTTTCAAGTGTTTAAAATTTAAAATAAAAACTGACTTCGTCAAAAATTGCATGCTCTAGTGAGAAATGCATTTGCTCAACTTTCTATAAGTTCAATCTAAAGTAGAAATTAGAAAATAAAAAAAATAGATGCAAATAAACAGTGTATTGATTTCTAAATGCTATAAAAAATTAAGAAAGTGAAATTTAAAATTCCTCTTTTGTTATTCAGCTCTGGAAAATTTTAATCTAATTTAAATGTGGTATTAAACATGGTGGGAACCAAACTAAATATGTAGTCAACAAAAGCATTTATTGAGAAAAATGATAAAAAACAAATACTAATTGAATGTCAAATTAGCAAATTGTTTTCTCATTTTTCTATAGTGTTGTATAAAATTTCATGATATTATAAGCAACCTCACGAGTGTAAAATTAAAAATGTAAATTTGTAAAATTAAATTGTTTTTATTCTGCGCTCATCTTTGCTTCGTTAGTACAGGAGAGACGTCTGACAAAAATTTATTAATAAAATTTCATTAGCACTGCATATATAGTTAACAATTTAAAAGTTATAAAAATATTTGCAAACTTAGAAATCGCGTGAATATAAATCTAAATAAAAACAATCTTATATTAAAACAATTTTATGCTGTCAGATAAACTATTATTATTAAATCTGATTTCATAATTAACTTTCATTTATAAAGTGAACTTAAATATAAGAATAAACATCATTACATGACTTGATCTTGTCTTAGGTTACAATTTCGGTCAAAATTAATGGATACCAAATATAGTATGAAAAAATTAACATTAAAAGACCACTATTTAATCAAACATGTGTGTAGTTTTTGAAATTGTCTTTCTATAAAAATTTTCTACAAAAAATATCATGAATCCTAATTGAATCAGTTGGATTCATTTATACATTTTTGTGCTAAATTATATTACAAAAATCGCGTCCAGTAGCATAGGAAAAATTATTTTTATAAAATACAATACAGAATGCATGGTCTTATTATATCAAATTCCTTTACCATGTTTTGAAGCATGCATATTAATTTACCGCTTTATTTACACTCGTAATACAATTAATTTCGAATATATATTTTCCTATAATAAGCATTATTTTATTCGAAGCGGGTAAATAATTGTTCAATAGATTTAAAATAAGATTAAAAAAGCGCTGAAAGATGCAGAAATATAAATGAAAATTTACCTCATAGTGATTCTGCAATGGACACAGATAGATAGACGGAAAAGAGCAGGTAAAAAAAACAATTAGAAAACAAAAAAGATGTTAAATATGATACGAAAAGTGTATAGATTCTGAAGCATGTCGTACATATACATATAAGTTTGTATGGCACGCCGTTATAAAATGAAATAATTAAATATGTGCAAAATTTAAACTCTTATATACAAAGATATAATATGGTATCTAAATATGAAGATGTAAAAATATTCAATAAATAATCATTAAAATCTATGACTTCATAAATAAAGAGATTCAAAAAAGCATTCAACAGGTATAAAGTTATACTTTTTTAAAAAAAAATTTAAGGTGATGTTTTTAAAAAATGAATAAGTTTTTATTTTAAATAAAACAGTTTATATCATCTAATTCAGTGACGAGCATTCCTTTATCTAGAGTAAACCAAATCAATTTGTATTAAATTTCCGATAAAATAACAAAGTTAACACTGAAAATTTTATTAAATTTAAATGTTAATGAACCTAATGCAGCTAGAAATAGAATAAATTTCAAATATTGGACTTTCTATCTCTTCGTTTTGAAAATTACACTCTGCAACGGAACATAAATTTCATAAATTCACATCTAAGCTATATTTACATATCATTAAGTTCAATTTCAAAATTATAAAATATTAATTAATAAAAAATTAAAATTTTCTGATATAAATATGTAAAACACGCAATATAATTTATGTGAAATTATCTTTATTAACAAAAAAAAATGTTCACGCATATCAAGTCTCATTATGTTCTAATAATTATTGTTACGTATTCCAATATAAAATAATCGAAATGATTTATTCAAGAGCAATAAATTTTAATTTTAGTTTTAATCAGTAAAATACGTGTAAATGTTTTTAAAATACAAATAATGGCTGGTTATTTACAGGGAATTCGACTGTAAATAAAAAATGCTCGCCAGAGACATAAATGATTCTTTTCAACGAAAATGAAGCAAAAATTTGTAATTTAAATGTAAATGTCATTTTAAATTTGTCATTTGGATATACGGTCAATATTATAATAAATATAATACAAAAGGATACTAAAAATTTATGTAAAACTGTGATTAATTTAACACCCTTCACTGTCTAAAATATAATATAATACTCAAGAATGCAAGTTTTGTCTGTTAACCATAATTCTGGTTAAATATAAACATTGAAGTAGCTTGTTTTGTTAACCAAAAAAAATTATTTAATTTACAAAGTGATCTTAATCTCAAAAGTCTTATAGTACTTATATAATTCAAAGCTTATTATTATTTCAATCTCTCTTACTTACACCCCAATAAGCTTCTTTCTCAAATTATTTTGAGCAATAAAATTAGATAGTTTAAAGTTTGTTTTACTTTAAGTATATAATTAATGTTAGGTTAGTTAGGTTAAGAATATTAACTGCAAACATATTGAATATTAACACTATCAACTAACAACCAGTTTTCTTGTTTAAAGTTAATTGTAGTAATTTTAAGGGTAGTCATGAGTTAAGTTAGTAACTTTATAACTTATTAAGATTATTTTTTATTATAAATAAAATTATTTTTAATTAAAAAACATTTGAAATTCAAATGAACTAAAAACTTACCTCATCTGTAATAATAATAATATATTTACAGTTTTAAAAAATATTCTTTTCAACAAATTTGTAATAAATTTAGGCGACTTACCTTTGGATCGTACCTTTTGTACTGATCTAATCCCAAACCTGAAACGAAAAGAATATTTTCAGATCTACGAGAGATTGATGAAAAAAAACAAGATGAACAGCAGAAAAAAATTTAAATATTATCATAAAAAAATACTGCAGACATTAATATTTATGAAATTTTGTTCCAGTGTTAATGTATAAAGTTGATAACTAATACAAATGTTTAGTTTGAAAAATCAAAATTATAACTGATAATATTTAAACTATTAGAGCTCCAATTACTAAATTCAATTTTGGATTTATAATTACAATAGTTATCTACAAATTATCCTTCACATAGTCATTTTTCGTTTTTTTTTCATATGAAAAATAACTTTTCCATTATAGATTAATAAAAGAAATCTTTACATGATTCTTAATAAAAAAAAAAAGCAGTAAAAGAAAAATTTTTTTAAGCAACCAGTTTCTATCTCAGCAATCTTGCTAAGCAGATAATACATCTAGAGCTATCAAAAAAATTAAAGTTTCAGTAAAAATAAATAATTACAATAAAAATATTTACTATCAAAATCATTACTGATTTATTCTCAGAGTCATTGTTACATTTACCAGACATCATTCGCAAAATGGAAAATTTCAAAATAATTTCGAGGATAATAAATCATTATTAATTAATTGGGATCATGCAATAAGAAAAAGGTAATGTTAAACTGATATCAGTTTATTCACAACGAAAACGGTAGATTTCATTATAAAATAATATGTAATTTACTGTTTATACATTTAGTCTCCTATTTGGTTTTATTCATGAAAATTAAATTTTTGCAATTTTTTTTTTTATTTAAATAATTGACCCAATTGATTAACTGAGGTATACTAAGCGTTGAAATTTTCTGAGATTATAATTAATTAACTATTCCAACATTAAATTAAAAAAAATTTAAGAAGTATCATAAGTAAAAGACATCAACTGTAATTTTATTAAGGATATTATCCACATTTTCTTTAAATTAGTGGTAAAAAGTTACTCCGATCTTCATCTTTTGCAAAGTACTTTTGCAAATCTTTTATATTTATTTTTTGTTTGGCTCATTATTTTACTACTTATATAATATAGTATATAATGTAGTGTTAATGTGTTAATATAATAATATAAAAACTTGTTATGTATAATAGTATAGTAATGATATGAGTGAATCTATTATTTGATGATTTTGCTGGAATTTTTAATAGCTTCCGACTACTCAAAGTTTTAAATACATTTTAAGGGTTTTAGATTTTTCTAATCTCCATCATAATGAAAAATATATTGAGAATGTCTACTTCTATATATTCCTTAGTATACAGACTCCGAAATAAAGTATTCTCATTATTCTTCTTTCGAAAAACATGTGACTGCGATTTAATAACGGCAAATAATCAAAGCGCAAAAGCATACAACAATCCAGACATACCATCTGGTTGCTTAACTCCGGGAGTCATTGAACGAAGAAAATCATCCGGAGTCATAAACACCTCATGTTGTTCCGGATGATTGCTTGGATGAGCTACTTGCAAAGTCGCAAAATATCGAAAAACCTTATCGGGCGTTGAATACTGCCTAATTCTATTTTCATATTCAATAATCTGCAATCAATAAGTAAGGAGGAAATTTTAGGGAAAAAACAATCAAGCATTTTTCTTCCGTACAAGTGCCGAAATTTGCTATCATTTACGGCACCAAGAATCTTATTCTGATAAAAAACTATAAATATATTCAGTAATGAAGTATTAATAATTTGTATATCCATATAAAATTTATAATACAAGACTCGATATTTACTGCATTATATTGCCCTTAATGATTAGTATTTACAAGCCTAAATATGCGATTATACATTTCATATGATCATTTACAGAGTTTACAAATTCTGTATACTTTTAAATTTTTACAAATCATATGAGTGATAAATAAAGTTCAATTCATACTATAATCTTAAACCGTTTGTTGATAAGGATAAGAAATAAAAGTAAAATCTTATCCTGTTTTGGTTCTTCTTCAGGCTATCAAGAGCATGCCATTACAATTCATTAATTTGTATACAATTAAGCTTTTTCCCAAAATGCATAAGCAATAAGTTAAGATGTAATTGATTCTAATCATAAATTGAAACTAAGGTGGAGATTCGATTTTTATTTCTCGTTTAGAAGTTGTTGCATTTTTAAATGTTAATTTAATAAAATTCGAAGTTAACTATGATTTATTAAAATGAATGCCATAATTTGCTATCTGCATAATCCCTTTTTAATCTTTTAGAAACAGCCCATTCTCATTATCACCTTCACCGATATTTAACCTCAAAATACAAACCATCAGGTTGCTTTTCTCCAGGCATGATTGCTCTCAAAAAGTCACTAGGTGTCATGAAAACCTCCGAGTATTCCCCTTGAAAAATTTTAATTGTAGCAAAATATCGAAATAATTTATCAGGTGCAGAGTATAATCGCATCCGATTTTCATATTCAATAATCTAGATTAAAATTTACTAATTAACAATTATCATCTAATAAAATTTATTAATTAATGGTATGTTCTTTGACAAAATTAAATTTTGCTCTTTCCAAAGAACGGACTATAATTATTTCATCATACTTTATTACTGTAAATTTATTCATATCTTTATGACAATATAAAAACATATAAAACTGTTTATAAAGAATTGAAATATTATTAATGAAATTACAATTTCTAATTCAAAATCATAGGAGAAAGGAGGAATTGTGGAAAATTATTTTTTTTACGTGATGTTTTTAGCTTGAAAGTATTAATTTCAATCAAAGAAAAGTTTATTAATATTTATAATTTTTGAAAACACAAGTTGAAAACAGCATGTAAATTTTCATTATTGGTACTTTTTAAATAATTACAAAGTTTACAATAAATTTTCAATCTTCTCCTATTTTTTTTATTAAATATTTAATATTAAAAGATATTAATTAAAATTTTTGTTTTACCTTCCTATCTCTAAAGCCTATTTTCTCCTTTTTCTTTTTTTTCTTTGATGTCTCTTCACTTTCAATTACTTCAACAGAATTATCCATTTTATTTAGTTCAAGTGCCTTTACTTCATTAATAAACTTTTTCCTGAAATAAAAAGAACCTTTACTAAACTGGTCAGCAAGACATTTAACAATTATGAAAAATATATATTAATTAATTATTTATTATCCAAAAAATTTAAGTTAAGGGGAAATTATCAATCTGTTTCTCCTATTTAGGCAATTAAAAATAAAAATATGTTGCAAAAATAATTGAACAAACTGTAATTATATTTAAACGAAATTTATTTTTCATCAGATACAAAATAATTAAGTTTTAAAATCCTACAGCTATTAAATAAGTCAAATCAAACTTGCAATGTATAATGTTTTTTTTTTCAAATTAAAGATATGCAAAGAATTTTGCAGAAAAAAGTACAAAAAAATTATGACTATGCACATACAATTTTTCATGTAATTTGGCCAAATAAACTTCAATACTGATTTAATGACACTGGGAAGAATTAAATTCTAATTTAAATAAAATCTCTTAATATTAAGAAACAATTAATTCTATTTGTAAAGTTAAGCAAACTTTCTTTAACAAACACATTAATTTAACAAATAATATGAAAAAAAACTTTTAAAATGTTATTTAACTTTTAATAATAATTTATTGTCATATACCTCATAAAATATCTGTGTAAAATGTTTTCTACACTGTTAATTTTAATTAAAAAAAAATATCTAATCACTATAATTTACTACTCAGTTTAAACATAAAATAATTACCAATAATAATTAAATAATTAAAAACCAAATAATTATTAGTATTAAATAAAATTCCTAACATTATTATTTCATTTAAATGAGTTTTTAAGCCACCAATAGTAGTTTGAGTAATTTAATTAAGACTATCAAGAGTAAATTATTTCAAAGCAAAATTGCCATTGGCTAATACTTATGATGTTAAGAAAGTCATGAAAAAATTTTATTCTCAAAGTTTTATTTTTTTCTGTGATTAGCTTACGAATCAGAACTTCAAAGTGAACTCACATGGCACAATAATATCCGAATACTAAAAGCGGAACGCTGATAATGAATAATTTGATATTGCGTGTTCTATCCTCCGGTCTCCAATTATGATCAAAGTCTGTATATGTCCTGCAATTTTGGGCCTGGAACAAAATTTTTGATGCATCTTGTTTTTTAGAAAAGCATCTCCTTGGGCCCACTGGAGCTTTGCAATACTTGCATACTAACATTGATGCATCGCGATTTAATAAGTGAAGGACATTTCGATACATTTTACGATCAATTTACGAATGAAAACTAAAAAGTAAAAGAAACGGCTAGATGAAATAAAAAGCCTGAAAATTGCTAATAAGTTGAGACATCGATATGAATAACGAGTAATTTACATGTTTTATTTCACAGATGAAAAAAAAGAACTAACTTCGTTTAGCAAGAACAGTTAACGCAATGCCATCGACATAACAGCAATGATAAAATACTCAACTTATACCGATAAAATTATAATCAGGTTAGCCAACTTAGGCAAAAAAATTTCTTTTAGCTTTTCCGACTCAGGCAATCCCTGAACCGGGGAATATATTTACGATAATAAATACATACAATTAAAAACTACATTTTAGAATGGGGGTAGGATGGGAGGTAAATGGCTAGTATCTTGTATTACAAATTTATTGATGACCAGCCAAAAAATTTTCAGTTAAGCTGTGCAAGGCCAAAAAAAACATATTTAAGACAACTAAACCTCAACATGCGCCTTATTCTTTCAATTAAAAGTTTTCTCAGTATATTAATTCTATTTTATTTTTTGTTCCACATTCCTTATCCTTAATAAATTTGAGTAAAATTTTATTTTAACTGATTAGCAGCATTTGTCAATATATAAATTATTGCTTTCACTAAATTAGAAATCACGGTAAGACGGCATTCCTAATGTAAAATTCATTACATTATAAATTTCGTACATTATCAGGAAATTTACATCAATTGAAAAAAATGGACCAAAAAAAATAATATGAAGAAAATCAAATTCGCAATAAAATGTGCATACATCTTTGTATAAATATATTGTATTTAATTATGTATATCATCATAGTAATGTGATAATTTTATTTGGTATAAGATACGATCGCATGAGAACTCCGAAGCAAAAAATAAAATTTAATGTCTAGTAACCTATTTTATCATTAAAAACTGGATCAGTTTTATATTTGCTTGGCAGATTCTCCATTAGTTTCGAAAATAAACTTTACTGCCAGAAGCGTGAGATCAAAAAATATAAAAGTAATAAAGGCTGATCCAAAGGTTTAAACATTAAATTATTTCCAAAAATTGTTTCAGAAATTAAGGGTAAAATAGCTTGAACTTAGTGAAGAATTTTTTAATTTCAAAGCAGCAATTAATTGCAATAGCTAGAGAAAAAAGGAAAATGTTTAAGAAAACAAATTTTTCGCAAATAAAAACTCGAACTGTAAACTAATAATCCGTTAGAGCAATGTATAAAAAGCCTTCTTACTTAGATGAAGTTATTGAGAAGAGGAAAACTTTTAAAACCTCAAGTACAACAAATAAAATTAATACGCCGCTAAATAAAGGCACAACAATTACTTCATTTTAAATTTTAAGGGTGCTGATTGCGACCGCTTACATTAGTCTGCTACAAACGAGAAGATATAGCAAAAGTTCAATATTCAAGCGAAACTTTTCGATAACAAACTTAAATATTTCAATTAAAAAACAAAGCTTAAAGATTCGTAGAACCCTGCTACATCCCCGAAATTTACTTCTAAAAATCATACTGAAATTAACTATTCCTAATCCATATACATACATTTACACTCACATCATATATATGTGTGTATATATATATATATATAATATATATAATATATATAATATATATATATATTTTATTAAAATCTTTTAATATGAAATGTCAAA
>JAOWBB010000005.1:1543776-1569567 GCA_028565995.1 Ricinus marginatus
TTTTAAAAATTTCTCTCCTCGGTCTTACCCCCCCCCCCCGGGCCCCGCCTCCCCGCCCCAGCCACCGCTCCCCGCTCAAAATCTATGGGAAATGTAATTTTTGAAAGTTGGTATTGGAGCGACTTTTTTTTTTTTTTTTTTCCTCAAGTGCATGCACGCTTCGGTTGTCCCTTTTCCATTTCTCCGAGAGAGCGATGGCTGCGTACGTGTGCGTGCGTGCGAGCGCGGCGTATGTGTGTCGCGAAAGGGGAAGCGGAAAGGGGAGAGGGGTAAGAGTAGGGGAACTTAAAATCTTATTAAATTGCCTGGGGGTTTACCCACCCTTCCCGTGAACCAGACGTCAGAATACCTTCAATAGCCATTTCTCCTCACTCGCGGTTGCCACGGCAACAGCCTGGGTTCTTCATTTTCTTTTAAATTTTAAAAAATTTTCTTAAGCCACTTTCTGAAAAATTTCCCTCATTATTTTTCGCAGTTCCCACTTTATTAGGGGAATCTGATTTTTCCGGAGGATGTCCCGCGAGCCGAAGGAAATCGAAGGGAGGCGCCCCTCGGATTCCTTTTTCGCCCCCGAGCGCGGGGGCGGGCGGGGGGTAAGAGCTTTTTTGTTTTTCCGTCCCCCTGCCCGGGACGCCCCCTCCCGGGGTTGTCGCAAACCCGTCCGCCGACGCTTTCAACGTCTTACGCCGAGTCCTGCCGCGTGCCCGCGAACCCTTTTTCTCCCCGACGCAACACTTTAGCGTGATGGATGTCCCGAATTCTTTCCTCCCCCTCCCCCACCCTCCCTCTCTCTCTCTCTCTCTCCCCCCCGAGGAAAAACTCGTCGGGAATATCACTCGCCGAAAATGAAAAATGTTCCGCTGTTAGCTTTTCCATTCTTTCCTTTTTCGGCCTCGTCGATCTGCCCCGCTTTCCCTCCCTCGCGCTTTCGCGATCCGCCAGCGGAATTCGAATCGGGCTTCCGTCCGGGGCCGGGAGACCGTTTTTACCTAAATTTTCCACGGAGATAAGTCGAAGGCCCCCGGGGTTTGTTTATGTTTTAATCGAAAAAATCGCGGAGCGAGCGGGAACGGCGGAAGCCAGAGAGAGAGAGAGAGAGAGAGAGAGAGACAGAGAGAGCGGGAATATTTAGGAAAACATAACAAATGTGTACAAGAGAGCGTCTCCATGGAAACGGAGAAGCTCAACTGCGGGAACTTATTAAAAATTACCTCATTTCCTTAGTGATGTAAAGGTGGAGAAGAGGGAGGCGGAGAGACGCGGAGAAAGGGGTGCGGAGGGCGAAAGCGGAGAAAGAGAAAGTCGGTGGCGGAGGGGCGGGAGGAGGCCTGCGGGACGGGAGGCGGGCAAGACTATGCATATGAAATTATAAAAAATTCATATTTTCTTTTCCTCCGAGGCCCCGGAGCACATCTCGACGGCGGCTTTTAATTGCGCGGCACCCTCCCGCGCTTTCCGCCCTGCCTGAAACCTGGCGGAGGAATTCGGGAAACCCTCCCCCGCCGGAATCCGCGTGACTCCCCGCGGGAGTTGGAAAAGGGAAAATTTCTTGCGAAAGAACAGAGGAAACTGTTGCCGGTGCCGATGCGCGGCGCTTCCCAACCTTCGGGGGATGCGTCCGGGTGAAGCGGAACGCGTATCGGGTTGCGGCATCCCCCAACTCGGACGCCCACTCGGCTAAACGCTAAATTTATGGAAAAACGAAATGTTCGCTCGCCTCCGTCATTTTTCCAGGCCGCGAGGGAGAGCGTCGGGTCGGTAACCGATCGGGCGCGCTGCAGGCACCGGAGAGGGTGTCGCTGCGCCATTTTGCACACCGCCGTCCGGTCGAAGAAAGACAAAAGGAGCGGAGGGAAAGTCACCGAATAATCGAGGACGACCGGGAATAAATCATGGAATGATTTAAATAATCGAGAAGGAGACGGAGAGAGAGAGAGAGAGAGAGAGAGGGAGAGAGAGAAAGAGCGAAAGAGAACAAGCGGGGAAGGAAAGAGGAAGAGAGAGGCAGGTTAATTTCGACGATTCTATACGTCACGGGAGAGGAAAAAATGGAGGGAAGTGGAAGTCAAAGTGCGGCGGGGGAGGGGGCAGGAGAGGCCTTGGGTAAACTCAAGTTAAAGCCGAAATTCTTGAATTTCTCTTCCAGCAAAGGAGGAATCAATTTATTTTTTTAGAATTTCGATAAGGAAGCTCTTTGAATTTTTCGAAATTACTTACGAAGGGTTTCGCCATTCACTGCTGACGTATTCATTCAATTTCACTTCTTTTCTCCTATGGGGAAAAAAAAAAAACCCGCTCGCAACGCCTTTTCCCCGTTGCCTTCGCGCTCTTCCGTCGTGCACCTCGCGGTCGATCCGCGGGACCGCGGAAGCCCGATCCGCGACGACATTTTCCGCCCTCACCCGGCGGAAGGAGAGAGAGGAAGGTGGACCGGAAATAATCCGCGTGGAGGTAAATTTCCCTGCAGCAAATTCCCGCTTTTGTCGACGGCAGACCATCTCGAATTCGCCAAATTATTTTTCCCGATTTTCGCCACGTTCGGCAGGGCCGCTCCGGTCTCAGCTGCGACGGTTTTCGGGAGCTTCCTCCCTCTGCGCCTTCCGAGTCCGACGCTTCGCCCCCGAGGATCAAAACGCGCTCGAACGAGAGGATGATCACGGGGTGGAAACTAATTCCCCAATCAAGCAAAATCGATGGCTCGTTTCAAATCTTCCTTCTTCCCGATTGTTATTAAGCTCATTAACAATGCGGAATATCGAATGACACTTCTCGCTTTCAATGGAACTAATCATCTATGAACTTTCAGGATCGATCATCGTCATCCTAAGGTTTTTGTTGCTCTCGATCGGCCTGGGGTGCGGTCCCGGGACCGCAATCTGCGGAATTCCGGATTGACGAGCTGTGAAGCGTCCGAAAGTGACGCCTCCGACCGTCTGAGTCCCGGAGTACATCTGGGCGGCTCCCATGCGCTTCCCTCCGGGAACCCCCGCCGAGGGCGACCTGCAAAGCGGCCGTTTGCGATGCAAACGATCCGAAATTTGCGCTGCCGGGAACGCCATTCCGAGCGGCGCTCTCCGTTAACTTTAATATCGCGAATGAGAAACTGTTAATTTTATGGTCAATTAGAAAATTGGCCATAAATGATGAGTCTCATCCTAGGTGCTGGAACTTAAAATGTGTTCCTAATGAATTCCGGAATGAATATTAACGAATCCGAATTGTTTACGCAGTTTACATGTAGATGTGCTGATGCTCGCAGATTTTCATTTCCTGATAGCGTCGCCTCCTCCCCGCAGCGAAGGTGCGCCGGGGCACTCTGCGGTCATGCAAATGTTCGGGAAGGGCTGGTCCCTCTCCCCCCCCCCCCTCCGTCTCTGTCGAATCAAACATTTTTTCAAAGGCGAGAACGAGCGAAAAGCTAAAAATTTAATTTTTCATCGGGCTCCGGCGCCTTTCCGGTCGCAGCTCTTTCGGACGGGGTGAAAATTTCCAATTAACGCGCCCCCGGAAAACTCAGCTCCCCGGGAAAGTGCCAACGGCGCGAGGCGGATTCCTTTTTATCGATCACGGAAGCATAAGAGTATTAAAAGCGGAGCGCTGCGAGAAACCTGAAGGATTCCGGGGAAGGAACGGCGAGGGCAGGGAGAGGGCTCGGTCCGACGGAGAGTGCCTGGAATCGGATCCCGGAACGGCGGGAACCCGGAATGCGGGGCGAACCCCCGGGGGAGGAGCGGGCTCAAAAGCTACGAGCTCTCCGGCGTTAATTAATTATCGACCTCCTCATTAACAGGCGTGGCCATTCTTTTTACGAGAAAGAAACGCGAAAAAAGCAAATCTTGATTTTGCGCTTTTCGCGTTGCCCCCCACAACTCCGGCCCCCTACTATGCGCAAACTCGCTGGAGCGACGCAGCCTAAAATAACCCTTTACGGCGTTGCGGAGAAAGGAAGCGAAGCGTTTTTCTTCCGATCCGTACCGCTCCGCGTTTCGCGTTCCCCGCATTGACCGCTCCTCCCCTCCCCCCGCAGACGGCAGTCCCCCCTCCGTCCCTCGCCCACGCAGTAATGAAAGAAACAAAATGTGAAACCTTCATAATGTCACAACAATTTAACCGATCCTTCTCCCCGGGTAATGCGAGGAAAAAGCTGCTCGTTTAGTGTGAATTTTTGCGGAAGCAAAAGGGGGAAAGGGGTCGCGGGAAGAGGTGCGGCCGGGTGGGGAGGGTTCACATTAATTACGGAACTTCGTAAGCTAAACACTTTTCGCGAAAATTTTAATCAAGATAGGCTCCCGGAGATAAAAGGTTTTACGTCATGAAATCTCATCAACCAATGAGAGAGCCGGGAACCAAAGGGTGAAAGCAATTAAAACGGGAAAACTTAATGACTCCCTGGGAATGGTTAAAATTTTCACGCAAACGTCATCGAGCGACCAAAGAGAGTTCCTCCAGCGCTCTGTTAATTAGCCCCTTGCGACGTCACTCGCAGCTAATTAACCAATCCGAATTTTTTTTTACTCGGGCGAGGAGACTCGCCGCGATCCTTTCCGCGACCGCGGGCGGATCGCGAAAACTGACCCGGGACACGATTCCGGAGGAACGAACAACGGATTTACGATCGAAGGAAAACGCCGAGGAAAGGATAATAAAACCTTTTCCGGCCCCGGGCGAGAACATTAGCAAATTTTTTTTTTTTTTTTTTTCAGCGCGGGCAGAGGAGAAAATGCTCCGTGTTCCCCCGACCCACCCGCATCTCTCGAAAAGTCCCCATTAAATAATGTAAAAAAATTGGTCATAAATAATGGAGAAGTGGAGAAGGAAAAAGATAATAATATTCCATGAAACTAATTTTCACGAATCGGTTTATTGCCCAGGTGTAATTATAATGCCAGTTTTAGGCATTATCGCTGGAGCCTCGGACAATAGATTACGTCATCGCCTGGATAATGGGGTGTCTTGTTATGAGCAAGGATTGCACACCAAATTAAAATATTTTGGTCTTGGCTTCGGCAGCCTATGCATTAGTACGTAATCGGCGCTGTATCGATTATCTCGCGATAAAACGCTCCTAACGATGGCTTTTCTCTAATGGCTGATTTCGCTCCACGTTAATTTCCAAATACGCATTTTTAAAAATCTTCGGAGTGGATGTAACTTCGGAATCCGAACCATCAAGTCATGCACTATCAATTTCTGCGCCTCCTACGTACGGCATTCGAGGCCGAAAACTGCAAATGCCCGCAACGTTACACAAACGCGACCTTAAACCGAAGTCGGGCCGCGATGGAGGCAACTCCTGGAGTGCGCCAAAAAGCAAATGCGCCCTTCTAGGGGTGTGTGTGTGTGTGACTCTTTTGATTTTCCCGGTCGGATCATCCGGGGGCCTTCCTCCGTCCGCTCTCGGAGTGTCGCGACGTGCTTTACGCGCGGCTGCCCGAAACCCGGTGCATCGCGCTTGGTCCGCATCACTTGTGACAGCCGATACGTAACGAGATTCGACGAAAACGGAACCGTCGGGGGAAGACTCGAAGTGCCGCGATCCGAAAGCGGTGCTTCGACAGGAAGGCTCCTCGGATTTTGCAGCGTGGACCCGGCAGGGGCTTCGGCTGGCGGGGGGAAAATTCCTCACACTTTGCCGTGCCTTCTCACCCGTTGATCGAAGTCTGCGTCAGGAACAGATTGAGGCAGGTCCTGACGAAGCAGTGCCAGAGCTGGACGAAAACCTTGGAGGACTTGTCTGTGCTCTGAGCTATGAACCTCTCGGTTTCGGCGTCGATGGACAGCTGAAGGAATTTCCTCTTCAGATCCTGCGGAATCCCCGACAGCTTCACTTCGTACCACTTTAACGATAAAAAAAAAAACAAATCGACCGGTTACTTTTTGAAACCGCCTCTCGCGAACCGAAGGGAAAGCAGCCCAGCCCGGGAGTACTTGCTCTCTCGGAGAGAATCAAAAGACAAAGTCGAGAAAGAGCTTAGCAGGATTGCGAGCAATTATTATTTCATGGTTCATGGTTATTTCTTCTTTTAAACAAATAATGCTTCTTCTCCCGGGCCGGGGGTCGGGCCCGGGGCAGGACAATTTGTCCGCAGCGATCGATACTTCGGCTCACCCTCTTCCCGACCGATAGGGTACCATTAAATTACTTCTGGAGTTGACTTTTTAAGAATTTACACTGTTTTGCATCGATTTTAGGAAACTTTTTCATTTCTTTCCAAACGGAACGAGTTAAACGCACCGTTTGGAGCCGTCGTCGAAATACGCAAGGAAGATCTTCCCTCGACGAATGCCGCAGTTCCCTAAGGATGATTTCCATAAAAGTCCGGAATCGGAGAGATTGCAATTTCGGACACGTCATCCAGTCCCAAATTTTCTTCGGCAGCTTATCGCTTCCGACGGGAGAGCGAGACTTTCCGCATCGAGGCGTTCGGCGCGAGGAGCCTCCACCCGAACTCACCCTTAATCGCAGCGGGGCGGTTAAGACGTCGCCGGCCTCGGACCACCTCGCGGACTGCCCCCGGCCGGCACCTTGTCCGCCGAGGACAATTTCAGGAAAAAAGGCAGCAATGAAAAGCGTTGAATGCGTTTGGAATAAAGACGGCAGAAAACATGAATGCGATTACGTAATTTGGACAATTTCTTCGAGTTACCAACATTTTTATTGACACTTCCCTTTTCAACATGCAATTTTGCTTCGACGCTCACACAGATGCAAAATCCTGAATGATTAAGCCCGATTTTTAAAATAAGCTGGGAAAAACGTGATTTGTCACCGAAGCCGGAGGAACGCGACGTACCTGGCGAGGAGCCCCATCGCCATCGCCGTAGCGCGGCAAATTCGAAACCGTTTTCCTCTCCGCGCTCAGAGGCAAGCGAGATGACAACGCGTTGCATCGGCTGGAGAAAATGCAAGCTATGAAATACCGCAATAAAACCAGAACCGAAAAACTCCTTTTTTTTTTTTTTTTTATCCGGCAAAAAAAATGTAATTAAAAGTCGATAAATAAAAGCAAAATAAAAGCAAGTTACGTTATGGAACACGAAGATTTCAAGTACATAACATGTAAACGAGGCATCAAATTGAACAGCTTCGCCTTGAGGCACTCGTTTAAAAAACTTCTCGTAAGCTAACCACGATCCTCGAAGTGCACATTGTGTTTTAATAGACGGCAAGGAGCCGAAGTCTGGGCCGGAGCTGGAATTTTAAATATTTAAAAAGTTAATACGCATTATCAAGATATGAGGCTCCTTCTCCTTTCTTCATTAAGGAATTCCTCCTCTTCTTACACTTTCGGATCGATTCTGTATGCCTTCTCCCGTTACAATTGCGAACGCTGCGAAAAACTCAAGAGTGCTTCTTCCAGGACGAAGCACGGAGCGCTTCGTCTTCCTTCGCTCCGGCCCCCGCGAGGCGACTGCCGGACACGAGCTGCGAAACGGAGAATTTTGCGTCCGAGACCATCATTTTCACGAAAACTTTCGTCGAGCTCGCGATAATGCCGCGATGGATCCGACCACGAAACCCGAACCCGTACCGTGCACGGAGTTCGGGCGGTAACTGTCGGAGATGGGCCAGGTTTGTGCAGGTCGTCGTCGGCATCGAGATCACAGCACCGAACGAGTGCATTTCAAATCGAACCTCCGCGAACCTCGTCGGTTGGAACGACCCGCTTCGGCGGGCAAAGGAGGCGGTGCGGCAGGACAACCAACCGGGTTTCTCGGGAAACCCGGAGCCGTCGCCGTACTCCATCGGCCACCGAAACGCATCGATGACACCCGAAAATGTCGGAGCTTGCAATTGCAACTGCCACGTCCACACGGTCATCTGTACAACGAGAAACTCTGCATTTTCGGGAAACGTCGGACGACAATTTCGAAGCCGCGCGAAAACTTTTTCTTGCATCACTAGCCGTTCGCTCTCAATATTTCGCCCTCGCTCAAAGGTGTTCTGCCAACGTGCCAAGACCGCAGCCAAATTTACCGCAGCCCGCTCGTGAACGGTTCTGACTTCAGAATGCGTTCACTTCGGAATCGCTTTAACGCCGAATTTGCGATCTTTTCTATTCATTTTTGCCGCTTGTCTCCCGAAGCGCCTTTCTCCGGATAAAATTTGGCGGAAAGGTTCGCTAACAGAAAGGAAGCAAAAATGCAAGGAAAGTCATCCGCAGCGGCAAAGCCGGTGCCTGAAAAATTTAACCCGTGACAAAATGTTCACGATCCTTTATTTTAAAACTGAATGCCTGGTCGAAGGTGAGCGAGGAAGGGATTTAAACCCTTAAGGGCGAACATTTGTTCACCGAAAGGTGGTTTCGGATTCTCCCGAACGCCTCGTGATGAATTAATAAAATAAATTCGGCTGCGAAGGAGCACTTTATAAGAATGCAACGAAAATAAAATGTACGTCGCGTATGGGCGCAGGTCGTCCTGGAAGAACCGGAACCTTTCCGCAAATTTAGCGTGACGAATTAACGCGGAGAAGGATACGAAAATTGTTTCCTGCAGGGGGCAGTGGGAGAGCCGGAGATGGAAGACGAAGAAAAAAAACTCATTTGATGAGCGAGGAAGAAGAAAAAGATTTTCGTGTGATGAAAAGGAAGACAATATTCGGACGCCATTATGGTATCGGAACGAATCACAAGAATGTCTATGGTATAATAAATATGAACGCACGAACCTTGATTAAAGGCAACAATTAACAGTGCTTTTTGAAATTAAAACAGCCACATTTGAGACAAACGGCCTTCCATCATTCTTTCACGGCCATTACAATAAAAGACACTTTTTCTTCTGCTTTTTGCTCCCGTCGAATCAAAAAACTCGGCGGGGAAAGAATCGCTCCCCAGGTTTGGGGATGAGAAACGGGCCCCGGAGCTTCGCCGACGCCGAGCTGCCCCGGTACCAGGCAAAAGCCACGAAATCCCTCGGACGCGTCCCGAGCACTCGATCTCGCCGGGGTTTCCCGCGGAAATCGAATCCGAAGTCGAACGCAAAACGATTCATCAGGCAAACGAGCAGAACACAATGCAGAAGCACCGAATCGATAAGTTCGAGAACGTCCCGGGCGAAAAAGGCGAAATTTATCGCGTTAATTTCGCCCTTTTCCCGAACGGGAGGCGGATCCTCCGAAGGCGAACGCTTCCGCCATACGGGCCACCGGGACCGACCGGAGAACTGCGTCGGCCGAAGAAACGAATGGAAAACCGCCGTGCTTACCTTCCTTCTTCGGTTCGGGCGCATCGACGAAGAGCACCCACCCTCGGGTGCTACGTCTTCGCGCCTTTCGTCCGTTCTCTCCATAAAACGGACGATCGCAGTTAAGCCCGGCAAGGTTCACGTCTTAAGTTCTCGAAAGCTGATGCGACCAGCAAAAGACCCGTCGAGACGCAAATCAGCGGGAAGCCGTTCCGCACCACGCGGAGAGGTACCGACCAAAATGAATCTCGAACAACCGGAGGTCACCAAGGCCGCGTTGCCGGTGCCCGCGAGGGAATCTCCCGCAATTCATCCGGGTCCGTCCCGAATTCCGGAAGAGGCGGAGGCGTTCGGGCTGTCGGGAGACCGCCTCAACCCGACGAAACGGAGGCGTTAGCCGAACAAGGTTGTTTCGGTCGGATCTTCACTCTCCTCGACGTGATTTTTTGCACCGTTCGCGATGAGCAACGCAGAAAAAGAAATTATAAATAAAAATTAATCGGGCCCCATAAAAAGTTGAAGACTGCGTCCATAAGAACGTCCAAAGGCCGTGAAAAGCCTCCCATTTACAGATGGAAAAGACAAGTTCACTTCATTTAATAACTGTAATCTATCGAAACCTGTAAAATTGGACATATTTATGACCGAATTTTTCCAATTTTATTAGTTTTTCGCTTCAATGATTACAATAACGGCCATTTTATATTAATACTATCTTAATACGAGTGCATTAAATTGCAAATATTTCCGAGCGGAATATTTTTTGAGCTCGAGGATTAGCCATGATCCTCGGTAACTGCCCGAGTGGGTGTTGCTGTAAGAAAACACAAAAATGACACCCGCTTCTCTTTTAATGTTACATCTAGTCCCATCAAATGACTTGTTCGTGTGTGGGATAGCACTCACGAAACGACACCTTGGCGTCTTCCTATCTTGCCGAATATCTCCGAGGAATCAGATACCGCGGCCTTATGGGACCGGATGCCGGACAAACGAAACCGGAGCTTTTTACGCGCGAAACGAGGAAAATGCTCGTCGGCCGGAAGGAGCAGACGAATTTCCCGTGCCGGTAAATCGACCCGCGCCCTGCGGGGGGGCTTCGCGGTCGCAAACCGGGCGACGGATCAATCGCGCGCTCAAGGGGTTCGTGCAAATCGCGGGCGCCGACGCGGGACGCAAATGCGCAAAACGCAACAAATCGAGAGGCGATTTACCCGATTCGCAAAAGCGAATCACGGGCGAAAACACAATATCTTTTTGCGTTTCGAAATGGGAGAAAGAAAAAAAAAAAACCCGGCGCGAACCGCGGATCTGAGCAAGGACCGGACTTCCCCCGGCGGCGGAGACACCCGGCCAGAATAAGGGAAAATCCTAAATTACTTCCGCGGGATGCGGATGAGGTCCCGGGTGGCAGAACCGTAGCAAAAAAAAAAAAAAAAAAAAAAACCAATAAAGAATCGGACGAGAGTTCTACACCACGAGAATACTTCACTCCGCTCCGATCGAGACATTCAAAATCGATACATCGATTCGGCTTCCCGCTCACGGCCGGAAGACGACGAAAACGTGGAACCAGCCGGAGGAGCACCTCGCGAGCGGCAACCTCGGAGCTTCGAGGGCGCTCGATTAATTATCCCCGCACGGTCGCGAGGCTTTCGGCGCGTCAACTCCGAGCATGAATGACAAATCTCCCGGTGGAACCGCTCGGGTTCCCGCCCCAAGCGGAATAAGGTTAACATAATAATGACGACGACAATCGCGGTAAGGAAAATCGGCGATTATTAAAAGAGGTCGATGGTTATTATTACGAATCCGATCCAACCCATTCATGCTCCTCGAGTGAATGACCGCCAGGAGAATAGCAGAAGAAGCGAAAAATCGTAATTTTTTAATAGTGTGCGTCATATTCTGCAATTTCTCGCCCAGTGCCACTCGAGCTCCCTCGAAGAGCCTCCGAGTAAGTCACCGGCGAGAAGAGTAATTATAAGGAGTGCGAAGGCTGCTGGAGCGGGGGGCGGCGGAGGAGGCCGCGGCGACGACGGCGGAGGACGAGGGGGGCCGCGGCGGGGGGGGGAGGGCGAAGATCGTGACGGCGCCCGGGGGCCCATCTGGACCAAGACAACCATAACTTAAATTATGCTGATGACTGTTAACTTACCTTGATTCTATCAAATGTCATCTTTTTTTTATGCCCTGACTCAGGTTTTCTACGCTAATGTTCCCAATTAATAAAAAAAGAATTCCTTAAATTATTTTAATGATTTTGTTCTCATTAATTCCACCATCTACTTTTTTTCTTTTTTTTCATTTATCATTCTTTTCCTTTGTTTAATGACTTTTTTTCGATCCTTGCATCAAGCCGTACGAAAAGGCGTTTTACACCGTGACCGCGAGTGCCTGCAAGATCCGCCGCACCCGCAGCGCCCGGGAGCTCCCGGCGTCCCGGATCTCGGAGGTTTCGTCGCGGGCTGCTCGACCGAGCGCCAAGGTCGAAATCTCGACGAGCCGACCGAATTAGTTATCCCGCGTCTCCTGCGTCCGGGCCTTAATTAATAAATTAATCAATCATATTCAAACGGGCTCTGCATACCCCACGTCAACATCAAATTCTCTCGGTAACCACGTCTATTAATCAGTGAAAAGTTAACGCAAGCGACACGTTTGCCCGTAACCGAACGGGCGATGCACCGGCCGACGTCCGAGGGGCCGACAGAACCGGGCCGGGCGGCAGGGCCTCCCGTGATTTATGGGGGGAACCGGCGAATCGGGGTCGCCGGAAAAGGGCCCGGGAGAGGAGGCCCCCCCCTCGACCGAAGAAAAACCCGCCAATGCCCGAATCGAAGAGCTTCAAAAAATTTTCATCCGCATCGCCGGAGCGAGGATTATTTCGCACGCTGGCTTCGACCGCAACTGCATCGGTTTTAAAACGACGAATCGGGGAACCATCCTCGCGTTTCGTGGAGTGCAGAAGAAGGAGGTTTTTCGGAATACAAAAAGCACGAAGAAAGCTCAAATTTTGAGCCCTCGGTTACAGTTCGAGTTCCACCTCCGGTTGTATCGACGTCGACGCGATCGTCGCATTACAACGGGGACGCCGGTCTCCGCCGGTTGCCGAACGGCAAAGACTCCCTTTCGAAATTCGCAAAAACCGCTTCCAAAAAGGAAAAGAGTCGGATGATGGGTCGTAACGTAGGTTTAAGTGTCGTGCCACAGATTTCGTTTTCAATTAGCCGGATGTTAAAACCTCGCTCATAAAATGACAGTATGCCTACATATACAACACATACGTATCACACAAATACGACGATATCTTCGAAATTACGGGCTTATATGGTCGACGCGATGCAAATAGTTCATGCAAAAATCAAGTTACTAAGTGGATTGATGCGCGACTAGGTGTTCGAAAAAAGCAATAAAAATTTATATGAGAACGAGTCAAAGGCAAATGGTTGCATTTGCCCCGAGTGAAATTCGAAGTGGAACTGCAAAGTCAACGGTAAGGCAAGGGCACGGGCGTGCGAGCGACACATGAATGTGCCAACGGTGAAGACTGCACGAGAATAAAGGAAAGAAAGGGCGAACGCGGGATAAGGAGGCGTTCGCGGCGGATGCAAACCTGACCCCCGAACCACCCGGTGCGCCGACGGTTCCAAAAGAAGTTGAGGTGATCGCCACGGCAACCTAACAACGGTCTAATTGAAAATCAACAGGGAAAACTCGGTCTGAAACAAACCGAGAGGATGAAAAACTCCGTCGGAAACATTTTCACCGCTGTCGCCGATCGTCCGAGGGACTCCGATCTCGACGTCCCACTCCCCGTAATAACAAAACGGATGGAGACGCATCCGAACGGAAAGCACGTGGACGGAAGTACCGGAATCGTCGCTGCTTCATCGGGAAAACGGGCGCTGACTGCGAGCCAAGAAGCAACAAGTTCCCGCAAAAGCTACCAGAAAAGGACGTCGGCTAAGAAGAAAAACAAAACCGAAGGGAAATAAACCGCGAAGGCTGTCGTGCCAATCGCGGGATCGTGCACCCAACCAAAGGTTCTCGCATCCGAAGCTCGCCGCTGAAAGTTGGGCAGGCGTCGGCCGCAGGTTCGCCAGGAAGCCTCCAGCTTCCTCTTCCGCAAAAGGGCGCGTGCATGCATCGAAACAGACCTGGAAGCTTCGCGTCCGGGATGCGGAGTTCAGGCTTACCGTTTTCGAACGCCAGTCCGCTTTGCATGCGGACACCAAGGTAAATTCGTTTGCCGGCAACCCGGGTAACGTCGGTGCAGGGAACCGAAGCTGGCAGAGAGCATTCCAGATTTGTCGAATATTGTTGACCGACGACGACGTGAGATACAAATTACTATGACGATACCGTAAGTATATTAATTTTCAGATGCTGAATCTAATTAAAGTGGTAACTTTTGGTTGTGCAATTACTTTTATCTAATAACTTTTTCAACTTATGCTGCCTTATTCTTAAAAATGCGCTTTCAATGAAAGTAACCTGTGGTGGAATTAATAGCTGTCTCAATATTTCTCCTTTCACCGTAGCTAGACCTCCATTCCCATTTGCCATCGTGCACACGACGACGGTCTTCTTCTGCTTCTGCCGCGAGTATGACTAATTCAACTATTTGTAAGTATTAATACCGTACGGTAAGAAAGCAAATGCAAGATGCGCTAAACAATGTTATCATCGTACCTGACAACCATTGGAATAATCTCAATTTATTTTATTTTTTAAAATTATGTAATTTTTTGGCATTAAACGCTAATAACGCTTACTAACCTCGCGAGCGCAGAAAAACATTTTGCGGACACCAGCTCCATGCTCTTACTTGGCCGGCAATAGCAGCGTTTTATTGGTCATTTCGTTGCTCCGCGCATCCAACCAGAGCGTTCCTCCGCGACGGAGAGCAACTTCGCCGAAGGTGACAGCTCGAATTTTCTTCCGCGACATCAAAAAACGTGCTGCATGCACCGGAGAGGTATTCCATCCCGCGTCACAAGAACAGGAGTGTTTCCCGAAAGCGCCAAACTCCCGCATGATTGCACGAGCAACTTGTTGAAAGAAAGCGAAAGCTCTCTGCGCGTTTCTGTCGTGGCGGGAGCCCTTCCGTGGACCGCGACCGCTTTCCGCGGGTCAGAGACATCGCACGGGACCGATAGGACGCCGAGGAACAACTTCCGGACGAGAAAGGGGAGCAGAGTCTCCGGAGCATCGCCGGGAAAAGACCCACGTCGAAGGATGGTTCCATTATGAAAGCCGCAAATACAACAAAAATTATAAAATTTAAATATAAGATAAATATAAAATTTCTCACCGAAAACACTCTAATATGGCCTGCCATTAAGCAATATACCGTAACAATTGAAAATGATTGCGATAAATCAAATTACATTTCAAAAGGTTTACACTTAAAACAATTTTGCTAAAAAGCGAAATAATTCGACTTTGTAACATTAAATTTTTTTTTTTATATATTTATGGATGATGGGTTGCGACGCCATGAATAAAAGAATTTCTTAAAAAGTGATTTAAACATTTAGAAATTAATATTATAAAGAAATTCTTCGGACAAAGACTCGGAGCCTTCCACTTCGGTGGCGGAAGACGGCAAAAGTCGAAAAGCCTTAGCTGCCAAATCCGAGCCTTAGAATCGCAAGTGTCGCACACCGGACACTCTGTCGCCGTTTCGTGCGCAAAACAAATTCTTACTTCCGGGACCCGATCCGAGGCGGGGTCCCTCGGGGCACACGTTACTTGCGACGACCCTCGTAAACGTGAGCATCGCTTATCCCGATCCGTCAGCAACAGCAAATTCACCCGCTGCGACGAAAATGTGCCGGCCATCATCGATACGTTCGCGTAAAAGGAGCCATCCTCGCGGGGGAAGGCTCCGAAATTGTTTGCCGGTAAATAAATTAAAACATATCGTGCAAAATGTTGTACATCTTGCCGTCGTTGCATAAAAATATTGCTTTTCGGCGCGGTTGAAATCTTTCAAAAATTATAAATTATCGTATTAAAAGCTGAAGTAATGCAGCGAAGACAGACGTTCATTACGGTCGGTGCGTTGCAAAAGTATCGGCAAGCGTTTAAATCAAATTTAGCCCTGACTTTAGGGCTGCCGACCCGATGGCGAAATGCGAGGATCCGTTCGCTCCTCTCTCACGGCTGCGAGGCTCCCCGCACGACCAAATTCCTCGGAAACTCACCCCTAATTGGGGCGGAAACGACAAACGTGCCGTGCAACAGCGGCAGCGCTGACGCATGCAACGGGAGCAATTTTTGTCATGAAACTTTCTCCTCGACTGCCCTGAATAATTAATCAGCGGTCTCGGCATCCGCGGCGAGTGCTGTCGTGCGCTCGGCCGGTACCCGAGGATACAGCGAATCGGGGCGCGGCATTTCGCGTTCCACGCCGCACTGCGAACGCTGCCAGACAGGAGAGCACGCAAAACGCGTAGCTCCAACAAAGGACAATTCCGTCTTTCATGCGCATCTGCTCTTCACACTCATTATACAGAGTGTTTCATTTAATTACTGTACCTGCGTCCTTGAGAACGCACACTTTTATTGACAACCGATCGAGTGTAACGTGCCTTGGAGTGTTCGCTCGCACCGGGAACGCTCCTCTTCTCGGTCCGACTTCGAGTTCGGGGGCGGAAAGTGCCGGGAGCCGGAAACGGCCGCCGAACGGTCCGGGCAGCATCCCGTTCGGAAGCTGGAGGATTACCCTCAAATGTAAATGATTGGCAAAAAACTAACAAACATTAATACAGAAAAAAAATAAATAACATTTTTCCTAGTTGGACGAGGTTAGCCTCGGTCATCAGTACATAATAAGAGAATAATGCCCGGTAGCACAAGATTGTTAAAGTTCCCATCACTTCTGACATCACATCAAATTACATTGTAATCGTTATTATTATCATTATCGTTATTAATTTTAGTTTTATTGTAAATTGCATTCCAACATCTGTGTGGTGACTCTATGTCTACCTGAATCACGAACTACCATTCTCAGCCATGACACTCTTCTTTTTCTACGGCCCCTTCCCTTCCTTCTCTTAACCTCTTTCCATCCAGCTCCTTCTTTCTGTAATTTACTTCAAAATCGTTCATCCTTAATTATTCTCTCCTCTTCACACGCTCGGTTCAAAAATTATCGGATTAATTTTATATTTCGATGAAATTTAGAGAAATCCAAAAGAAAATGAATGACGGACAACATTTTCGCGTTCAATTTAACTTTTTACTCTCCATTATGACGACAATTTCACAAATGATTTTTATTAATTACAACTCATATTGCATAACCGTAAAAATCACTTTGTGCACGAGGAAAAGTTCAAAATAGAAATAAAGCAATTTCTACAATAAACAATTGCAAAAAAAAAAAAAAAAAAAATCAAAAAGATTTTTTGAATTTTTCATTACAAGAACAATGGATGGATTTTAACTTACTAAATAAAGTGAACAATGGATTGGAAATTGCCACAGATTGTAATTTTTTAATATCTGGTCAGAAAAGAAAAAGTAATACAATTAACAATTTGTCAGGGTGGATCAACATCTGAATGACTCATGTCAAAAATAAAATAATAATTGCTGCCTAATGTGGATTGTCTTTCCTTGAAAATTATATTTATCTTCAATAAACCAAATTTAATTTCAACAATAATGATGAAGAAGAAAAAATAAATGAAAAAAAATAAGGAAACAGTTTGAAATAAACTTCATACATTAACTTCATAGCTATTTTGTCCATTTTAAAGGAGCCAGTATTTCTTGCTCATGATGAAAACGATTCAAATTCATTCACATTTGTTTCATTTCAATCACAGCCAGGTACGTTGTAAGGGATTCAATAATGAAAATGTCTTGCAACTTCTGCATATTACCATAACATCCATTTATACCTTAATCATATCATTTCAGATAAATATATATAAATTTTTTTTTTTTTTAACAGTAAATTGTAAATTTAAAATGAGTTGCAAAACATCATACACAGAGATTCATTCAACTGTAGAAGAGTTCAAACACCTCATTCTTTTTTGACAAAATCATAAGGTTTTCAAAAATTAAATATAATTAAATAAATAAATAATTTATCATGAATCAGAACTTGGAAGAGGAAAAAAAAAAAGTTCCACCATTAGAATTCACTTAACCAAATTTGGTTATAAGACTTATTTTAAAGGGGAACGAATAATAGCCACTGACTCACCTTAAATTTGACGGAATCGTTGACTTTTTCGTCTGTTTTGCATCTGTCGTACAATACCCTGGCCAAAGATCCCCTCGGCCGATACATCGTCCCCCGATAACCAAATTAAATTTTCCCTGCTACAAACCCACCAGACTAACTTCCCATTGCCGGGATAAGAGACGGAATGAGATCCCGACGAGATGGAAGCAAATCCCGGCAATTCGGAAACAATTACATTCGGTCCGGTGGCGACAAAATTACTGCGATAGAACACTGTCAAAGAGTTTAAACGTATTCATTATTCACGCTATTTACGATCACGTAAACAACTGGTCGGCCATTTTGCGTGAGAGCGTTCGGTTTCCGCCAATGAGCTGCGAGAGTTCCGGGAGCGGCAATTTTAAATTTTTACTGCCGACGGTAATTGAGATTTTTTTTTTTTTTTCCATCTCCTAACGACAAATTAATAAGGGGAACCTTGAAAATTGGAAGGTGTAAAAAATTCGGTTTTCGGCTCACCAATTGTGAGTCAAACACAAATTTATCGGAGGAAGAATGAAAATGATTCATGCGCCGCAATTAGTGATTTTTCGCTCTTGCCATGGAAAAACGTTTACAACTCCAGGGAGCGAATCGGTAATGAGCGAAAAATTCGGAAATTTTCATTTGCCGCAGACTCCGCCCCCCTGCTGCAGCATCCCGTTCGGGTCCCGGGCCACCGAAGACGTTTCCCAGCCCCGGCAATTACCGCACTTCATTAACACCGCAGACCGAATGCCCCGATTTTTACGAGTCTCAATTTAAATAATAAATAAGTTTGCTTGATGTGAGACGACCTAAATGGCTGGCAACGCCAAATAAATTTCTTTTTCTTTTATTCTTCCACACGAGAAAAATTGGTTTGAGTCTATTAATATTTTCTGTCATTATCGGGACCTAATGAAAGTAATTCTTATTTTGTATGCATAAAATTACAGTAAATTGCATTCCCTCCTCCGCAGGACCGACTTTTTTGGCTCGAAATAAATAGGCAGGAATTATTTTAATTAATGGTTTTTGCCTTTCCATACTTGGGCCCAAAAATCGAGATACAAATTCATCAAGTACAAATAATATCCTTCGGTGTGGAAGGTGTAATTATAGAATAATAATATTCAATATTCGCTTCCATTCTTCAAAATGGATTTTCTTCGGGGCCCAAGGAGTGGAAGTTAAAGGGTTTAATGGTGCCAAAGAAAATAAATTGAAATGATCGATTTTTGTGATTGAATATGATAACGAGAATTTTGACTCTGACTGCGCCATAATAAACATTGTTCCTTTTACTCCTTCTCTTCCTCATTATTTCAGTCGGTGTTACCGGAGCAACATCGTTATTATGTGCTCTCCTTCTTCTTCCGCTTCTGCTGATGGTAATTGACATATTGCCTCCGCATGTTTTCCCGGGGCTGTGGCGTGGAGGGAGCCGCCTCCCCGCTCGAGATCGAGAGCGCCGGAACGCCGGCGGAGACGCCGCCGAAGGCCTTTGCAACTTTCGGGACGCTCCCCGGTCTCTGCGTGCATCGCACCCCGCGAGCGGACGGCGCCGTGGGTCGGGAGATGAAAACCGAAGACGGAGCAGGAGCGAAGGGGAAAAAGGAAAAGAACGGCAGAAAGAAGGAGAGGTGGAAAAGCAGAGAAAAGTCTTTTATTTTAGAAAAGGTTTTAAAAAAAGAAGGAAAAATTGGTAAATTTCTTCTTGCCCATGCATATAAGTCAAAGGTGATTAGTAAAATGAGATTTTGGAATGATATTCCATTTAAGGGCCGCGTAGAACGGAAAGGAACCCGGGCAAAGCCGACGACGGGATTTGCGGGGACGACTGCCGCGGTACCGACGCGGGAAGCCCCGAAGGGAGCCCTCTGGATCTGTCGGGACGCCGAGCTTTCGCCCCGGAAAAGGAAACGGCGTTCGAAGGCGTTCAAACAAAGAGGCTCGATCCGACCTTTCCGCCCTTTTTTCCTGCGGTTCCCGGATCGTAATGCATATCCTTCCACCGCCTCGACGGTGTCGGATTTCCTCCGCTCGCCGAGTCGCCTTTCCCGAAGGTAAAAGCCTGCTCCTTCCGCCCTTCGCCGCCCTTCCGAGCGCTCTCCTCCGGCCGACGACCCTCGCGCGCTGCCGCAACTCCGACGAAAACGAAAAATTTATAATCGATCAGGTACGCGGTTTAACCTCCGAGCGAGGAAGCTTTGATTTGCCGCAACGAACGAGAGGAAGGAAGGCATCCAGAGTCAAAGGTAGTCATCAACCACAATTAAACAAGACGGGGACATTCCATCAGATTCCTGCATTATAACAAGTTAACAATTAAATATTCAAAACTTTACGGAACGTGATTCGAGGGATTGGAAAAATCGTCCGGATTTCAGGTGCGGACTGACGCCTCGTCCCGGCCCCTCTGCCTTTTCCGCGCCTTTCCGACGCTCCCAGCTCCGCCGCAGGAGTCCGCAGGCGTCGGCGTCTCCGGTCCCGCGCAAAATGCCGCTCCAGAAGGAGCATTTTATGGAAAAAAGGCACCGGGAAGCGCGGCCCGAAAAAGGTTGAAATTATCGATATTTGTGACGTCACTTAAGTTCCATTCGAATCGCCGACGGGGGACTCCCGACCGAATCCCGCGTGAAAATCCGGACTGGATTCTCCGGAAAGCGCTTCGTGATTTCCGACGGTGCGTGCGTCCCCCGGACCGCCCCGAGAGCGGCGCAAAATGGGCGTCGCTCGGCCTTCCGCCAAGCTTCCTGCGGCGCTTCGTCGCGCGGAAAACGGCCAACAGCGCGTCCTTCGCCCGAGCGCCGCCGCGGAAGAAGCCCCCGATGCGGCGTACCAACTGCACTTTACCGAATTTAATCGAACGCACCCACCCCAAACGCATTTGTGCACGCGTTACGTGCGAATTCCCTTAAAGATAAATAAGCACGAAGATGGAATGAATTAGCCAGCATTTAAGTAACGCACAAATAAATATTAGATATTTTCGTAACTATTTACGCTGTTAAATTCATAATAATCGCACGCAAAGCCGACTTTTGCATATGACATGTACGTCAGTACGTGGATAAAGAAAGTAGCTCTTTCTTTTGTAGGTCTTCTTAAAGCACGTTAAATTTTTTAATTTAAGCGTTATTTGTGCGCGTCCGCAAATGATTCTACACGTGCATTACGCACGCAAGTATCGGAGACAAATGCAAGATATCGCGGGCTCAACTGACGCGGTGGCACGCAGGACCGCGGTGCGGGAGTTCGGCGTCACCCCCAAAATTTAAATGTCGCCACACACGCGGACGACGTAATGCGCGAATCTAAACAACGGACGATTGGCACGTAGATAATTCCATGAATGAAGAGCACGTAAAATCCTGGGATCCGAAAGGCAGCGAACGCCTTTGAACCGAACGGCAGGTCCGACGGAGACGTCCGGGGCATTCGAGCGTTGGCAGCCCCGCACCGCAGGAAGAAGCGCATTCTGCACTTTCCCGCTTCGCCCTGCAGTTTGCAAGTTCGGACTCTGCGTGGCGTCCGAGGAACGCCCCGGAGTTGCCGAAGAACTGCACTTCTCGCGGCAGCGATTTCGGGAGGCCCAACCCCCCCCCCACCCCCGGGAAAATTTAACGCGGAGGCAGTGCGGAAGCCTCAATGACCGCAATTTTACCGTAATCCGCGAATTTTTCGCAAATTTCCATCGCACAAATCTATAACAAAATTGTTTTAACTCGCTGCACCGTAATAATATTTTTACTTATTTATATGTACCGTAGCAATAAATTTATCATACACTATAATTTTTTATATATTATGATTTAATGTTATTTACTTTTACTTATTTCCCATTTTCCCCCGCATCCCATTATTCATTTATTTATTGCATTTGATACTGTCAGCGACAATGCGAATGGGCCCAACGGCGAATAAGAACACGATTTCGGTTAACATTCCTTCCGAGGCTCAGCTCTTTGCCGTGATTTATGGCAGGGGCCCCCGGCGTCATCTCCCCCCCGTCCAACTTCCACGGGCGCGGTCGCCCTCACGATTTTCGCACCCGAAACGAGAGGCGGTTTCCGTCTTCGCCGGGGAACCCTCCCCCGAGCCGCAGATCGACCCTCCCCTTCGCGCCGCGGCCCCCCGTTCGGAAGGAGACAGTCCGGTCCTGGCGCGGACCGGTAATAACAATATTTGACGGGTCAAAGCATTATCGGCAATTACTGCAATTCGGACACGAGCTACGTCGATGCACACGGGTTAATTATGCGTTGCGCGGGTATCGCCGGGTCGGCCGAGGGATATCTCGACAATGAGTCATCGCCCGAGCGGTCCCCGTCCCCCGACAGCGGCGAATTTCCCCGGCGCACTCGCTCGGGAACGGCTCCCGGGGGAGCGGGGGCGGGGCCCCGGAGAGCCCGTACCTGATTGCCGGTTTCTCTCTCACGATTGACCTTTAAACGATTCCGAGTCGAACAATCATACTCGATTAAAACAAAAATCAAAAACGGTTATTTCGAGCGATCTAATGACGGTCCGCGGCGCTCGGCTCGAATCCTACCTGCCGGCCACGGCTCTCAAAAGGGAGAGATCCTTTCGGGAAACGAATCGAGGCGGAAATTCCGGTTCCGACGCCCCCTCCCCCCCCCCCCCGGTTCCTGCATCGCATCTCCGGATTCGCCGCTTACTTGTATCACGTTTTTAATTTTCTTTTTCTTCCTTTTTCTCTCACTGCGACGATTTCGCTTCCCCCCCGCTTTTATGATGGTGTTCTGTCAGGAGGACGCGGAGGAAGGCGTCTGTGCGGAAGAAATAAAATCTGTGCAAACGGTTGAACACGTTCGTTTACTTTAATTATTAACTTCCCTCCCCCCTCCCCCCCCCTCGGCCGTAATAATCCCGCTACGTTTCTTCTGCTCCATTAATTTATACTTAATGGGTTTTCTTCTGCCCTTAAAAATTTTTTCATTTCCTTTATTCTTTAATTTCCCCGGCGTGAAACGTGGCAGAAGAACCCGGGCGATCGGGGCGCGAAAACCCGGAGTCGGATTTTCGGTCGCCAAAAATTCGTGGCAACGTGGCAGGAGTCGCCCGCATCCGCTGCGGCGGAAACGGATCTCATTATGTGACGCGCATGCAGCGGGCACAATTTCCCCGTATGCGTTCCGATACACGTATTGATGCTTTCTTATTTTATTATTTTTTTTTTTTTTTTTTTTTTTTTTTTACCCTTCATCTTTGTCTTTTCAATCTATCTTTCTTCCTTTCTTTCTATCTCCGGTCCGGGAAAGGAATATTGATAGATGTTATGAATTTCATTTTCCCCGAGTCTGCCCTCTCTCTCGCACTCTCTCCTTTTCCTTCCTCCACCTTGCCCTCGCCGTCCCCCTCCCCTCGTCCCGCCGTCCGCCCCCCACCCTATTCACTCGGTTTTTTCCTCCCTCCTCTTCGCCTCCTTCCTTAATCTGCCCCTTCCCCTTCTCGTCTCTCCTTTCCATCTTATTCACTAACACTATCACATATTAAAATTTTCTTTCTCTCTTCCCTCCCTCCCGCTTCCCCTCCCCTCTCCAGCGCGACCCGGCGGCGTGCGCTTGACGCGAGTCGCCCGCAAAATCCGTGCCCGGGCGGCTTCGCGGGCCGCGCGGGCACTTCCGGCGCTTCGAGCCCGCGGCCGGAGGACATCCGCAATCATTCCGATTTCGCGCGAAAATAACGCGCGCAATTAGCAGATGCGAAATCGCTTTGCGCAAAGCAACACCAAGGCTGAACCGGCTCGGAAAGAAATGCGGCTTAATTTCATATAATGCGGCTGATTAATTAGCTGCGTGATTTCGATGGCAATTTCGAGAGCTCGCATAATACGAGCGATTGTTCAATAATCATTTCGGCCTTCATAGCTATTTACCCGGGCTAATTGCACGCCGGCTAAACTGCGCGATTAACTCGGTGATTAATCGATTTAATGATTAATGGAAAAAGGGAGAAGTCCCGGACGCCGAAGAAGGGGCCCCGGACCCGCGGAAGCACCTCGGGGTCAACGAGAGGACCCGGGCGACGACGGAAACTCCTCGGCTCCCTCGCCCCGGCGCCCCGGGGGACCAGGAATGTTTAATTTGCCTCCGACTACCCGCCGCGCTCTTCCACACCTTGAGCCCGGCTCTCGTCTCGGGCCCGCGTCCGCGATTAAATTTCGGCTCCTCGAAATTTCCCGGGGGGGGGGGGGGGGCGAAGTGGCTTCCGAACGCTCCCGTCCTCCGGCGAGCACCGGGGTGGTTTTCCCTCCCCGCCCGAAATCGCGCGTTTCCGGCCCCGGGGCTTTCGTCAACTCTATCGAATTTCCGGCTTCGAATTGGTAAAGCGACACCGCCTCGTCCGCGGCGACGCCCTTTGTGGTACCCGAGGAAAGCGCTTTAAATTTGGGCAATAACCCGAGTAACATCCCGCATTTAGTTCCCTTTGAAAACGGCTACGTTGACATCGTTAGAAAGAATATTCTTCGCCTGGTTCCACGTCTTTTTTGAAATAAAAAACAATTTCCGGTTTTATCATTTCTTTCTCTCTTTTTGCCTTTGTCTTCGTGTTAAAATCTAACAATTTCAATTTTTCAATAAGGCTTAAAGTTCGATTTATTGTGACCTCCCCTTTCGCCTTCCTCCCCCTCGCTCTCCCGTTCCCGATCGACCCGCTTCCCCTCGCTCCGGTTTCCTCCCCTGCTCGCTCCTTTGATTTTCAGCTCCCTTTTTTCGGTGGGACGCGGAGGATGTGAAAGGGCTCCAAGATTACCCTTCCCCTTCCGTTTTTTTTTTTTTTTTAAGGAAAACCCCCGGTTTCGCCGAAGAAAATCCCGACGCTCGGCGCCGTCCTCAGGTACGGAAATTGAATCTTCCGCTTCCGGCCGCAGGGGGAGGAGGGGAAACGGCACAACCGACCGCTTTCGAATCCTCTCGAGGGAAACCTTCCTTCCGGTGCAATTAATATTTTCGCCGGGGAAGAAAATGGAAAAAAAAAAAAGACGGAGACAGGAGTGGAAATCAAACGGTTCCCCAAATTATTTCTTCCGCTCGGATCGTCGACGTCGTCCGAGGGACTTCCTCCTCGGAGGCGGAAACCTTCGCGTGCGGCCGCACTTCCGTTTGATCGTCCGCTCTTTTGCTCCGCGTAAGCAAAGCGAAATCCGCGGCCTCGGTTCGCGCCGGGTTCGCCGCGGCATCGGTGCGAGAGCGGACGCACCGCCCGCGAACGGAGCCCGAGCCCTCGGCCCCGCCGACGGAGCCACCCCCGCAATTAAAACGGAAAATGCAAACAGCGAAGGTAAATAAACGGTGGAAGCGACAATTACCGTCGAAGGCGACGTTTCGGGGCGGAAACTTTCGCCGAACGCGAAGGCGCTTCCGCTCGCCGGAAGACGGTTCCTCGCCCGAGCTGCCGCGGTGCCCCGACGCCAACCGAGCCGCAGCGAACGGTGCCATCGTCCGCAGCGAGGATAATAAGACCCGAATAATTGCTATCACAGAATAATTCTCCTTTCTTAGCTTCGCAGGTTTAATTATCGGTTGAGGCGAAGCTTTGAGGTTTTCGGTTTTTTCCCTTTAAATAAGAACGCTGGATGGAATAATTATAGATCCAAATTTCCTGTTTTTTCTTTAAGGTTCTTTAATAACGTAACATTTAATCATTACCGATAGCAGCATAACAGAAATCGGTCCGGTTTCGTTTCTTTTGTGCCCGTCATCGTCGCCGGGACAGGGGAGGAGTGGCCGAAGGTTCCCGAGGGGCGCGCCGCGCCTCCCCCGAACGGTCGGGGGGCGACGCCCGCCGACCGCGACGAAAAGAAGACGTTCCCGATGCACCCGACAATTACCGGAGCAACGCTCCGCCGGAGGATTTCGGACGGGTCCATGGGAAAAACGACTCTCCGGAGATTTTTCTCCCCCCCCCCCCCCGCCGCCGCCGGCGCCCGTATGCGCACGACGCGTCCACGTCGCGTTTGCGGTCGGATGACTAACGAAAAATTTAAGTGACTTAATGCTTTGTTATAAATGTTTCATTAACGTTCATTTACGATTCAAAATCCTTCGCTTTCGGGCGGCGGAAATTGCGAGCCCCCGGAGCCCCGTCTCGCGGGCTCCCGGGACGAGCCGCGGAAGGGCCCCGGGAGAAGGACAGGGCGAGACGGCCGAGTCGTGACCGGCCGAGGCCTGCCCAATTTCCAGGATAAAATAATATGCAAAACGCGAGATTAACGCGGCTTGATCGATGACTGCGGCATAAATAACATTGTAAATTGAGTGTTTGGCGTTTGATAAAGTCGAAAAAACATGCAACAAGTCTAATGAACTCCGTGGACCGGGGGGAGGGGGGGGGGGGGGGGC
>JAOWBB010000005.1:1575142-1590975 GCA_028565995.1 Ricinus marginatus
TTTTTTTTTTTCTTTTTTTTTTTTTTTTTAAAATTTTCAATTTTTAATAAAAACTTAATTAATTAATTAATATCGGGCGAGGTTTGATTTTCATTTGTACGTCATTATTAGTACCTAATAATAACATTTAAATAAATCTTCTATTGCCACTGGTTTACCATTAATATCTATCATAATTTTAATAAATCGTTCGTATTAATTCTTAAAGAAAAATTAAGAAAATTCGCGGAGGAACTACAAATACCATTTTTTTTTTTTTTTTTTTTTTTTTTTTTAACTCTCTAAAATTAAAAGATAAAATTGAACTTAATTATACGTTTAAAATGACAGTGATGCGCTAATTTCGTTTTAGACATCCAAAAAGAATTGGGTTTTTTTTTCTCCAATTAGAATAAACAATAAATTAATAAATAAATTAATTGGCTTTCAAATTTTTACTTAACCTTAAAAATGAAAACTCAATTTTTCTGTATAAAACATTTGATTAGTTAATAATAATTAATAGGAACTTATTTTTGCTTTTTTTTTTTTTCTTTTTTTTGTCAGGAGAGAACTTTCGACTGCTGAGTGCCGAACTTTCTCGGGGGTGGTGGGGCGGTTTGGGGTGACCCATCCGGAGCACACCCCCGTTCGGGATGTCGCGAGAACCCCCTCTCACCCGGTGACCCGGGGACCCTCCCCCGCGGCAAATCGCATTGCTTTTTTTTCACATTCCTTGCTAAGTGTATATAAAAAAAATGTTTAAAATATTCAAACGATTAGTACAGTTAATAATTTTCTTAACACTAAAAATATTAATCATAAAAAAGCTTTAATAAGTAACAGGAACCTTTTTTTTTTTTTTTTTGTTATCTAAGAAATAGGAACATTAGAATCTGGGGATGCTGACGCAAACGCACTTTACTTTTGAGTTTATTGCGTTTTTCCCAAGTACGGCCCGGAAGAGTTTTCCGCTTTTCCGCAGCAAAAGTGCATCGGCCATTTTTTTTTTTGGTTTTTTTTATATTTTTTTTTTTTCTGCCTCAAACTTCAAAAATCAAGACTCCAAGCAACTCCCGAGTTCGTCCCCAGAACCAAACCCCGAAGTTGAACCCACCGCGGAGGGCGAAGAAAATAAAAAAAGGAAAGAAATCAACCAATCTTCGTCGCGACGAACGAAATCCGTGCGGAAAAAAAAAAAAAAAAAAAAGGCGAACGGAAACGGAAACGCCGGATCATCTGGGGCGGTGTTCGCACGTAACGCGACGGTTCCCCGCGGCGGCGCGCCGCCGCGGCGAAACGTCGCCCCGGAGGAGCGCTGCTTTCGAGATGCAGCAATCTCAGCGAACAGCACCCGAGATTTAATCGGATTAAATTAATTAAGAACTCAATGGGCGAGAACCTAATTTCTCACTTGGTTAATTCGAGAAAGAAAAAACGACAACATCTCGGATGAAATACAAAAAAATCCTCGGTTTTTCTTCATTTTTTCATTTTCCTTCGATTTAATTGAGAAAAAATTGCTTTAAACCTAAAAATTAATCGTTCATCGTTAAGACATAAATCCATAGCAACATATACACACAACAAAGCCAAATATATTTCAAATTAATAAATACTCACATATATTTATATTAGATTAATTTTCTCAGTATATTATATATATACGCCGAGTATACAGCTAGAATAGCGAGGATGTGTTAATCATTTAATTTTTTAATTTTTTAATTTTTTTTTTCGGTAAAATCGAACTGAATAATAACATTATCGCTTAAAATAATGTCCACATTTTCGGAATTGTTATTGTTACTGTTTAGTGTTATTACGATTAATTATTTGTTATTATCGTTATTATGTACATTATCAGAATTAATTATTAACCTTCGTTTGACGCTTATTTTTTCCTTAGCTCATGTCCTTTTTTGCTTAATATCACACTGTTTCTTATTAATCCTTTTTTTTTTTTTTTCAACGATCTTAATTTCTCAAATATATATATGTTTATGTATATATATAAATATTTATATTACCTAGATTAACTAGTCAGGAACTTTGTTTTTAATTATTAATATTAAATTATTGTTAATCGTTATTAATATTTATATATGTATAGTTTATGAAATCGAAGACACGTCGGGATGTGGGACTCTGATGCGTCGGGCAGAATCGGGAAAAAGTCTATCTTTGGGTGGCCTCGATCCGGAAAGGTTCTGCAGGATTCTGCGATTGGGTGCCCCTCACCGTGGGCACGAAGCGGAACCAGCGGAAATCCGCGAAGAGAAAACTTTCAGGTTCCTGGGCAGCCCGCTTTTCGGATCTGGAGGAAATCGGGATCGACCGTCCGGGAAAATTGTCCAAACCGTGGAGGAAAGTTCCGTCGCGCGAGAAGAGCCCCGGCGGGGTCCGCGGGGCTTTCCCGTTCGGGGAGGGAACGCGGTGGCCCGCGAATCTAATGACCCAGGGGGTGGATGGGGACGTGAGAGTTGACGAGGTTCATCTTGCTCGGCTCCTGCTGGCAAAAATCCTTCGAGTGGGTGCCTTTTAAGGTGAAGTTTGCGTTGGAATCCTGCGAAACGTTCTGCGCTGTCGGATTCGTGCTCTCCTGCGCCGCCTGAGCCGCCAGGGCCGTGATCTGATTTACGACGTTTTCCATTTCGTGGGTCAGTCCCGACGACGGGGACTGCGGCATCTGCTGAACGTAACCGCCCTTCATCAGTCTCTGCTGCTGGTTCACCTTGCATGCGTGGATCTCCGTCTCGCAGTGTCTTTTGAAGTCCGACAGCGTGACCGCGGAGTACGTCGGACTGCAGAACTTGCATTCGTAGTTCACGGCGACCAGTCGGACGGAGCCCCTCGACTCGGCCAGCTTGCCCGGGTAGCAGATGTTCCTCTGGTGCGCCAGCAGCCCGACCTCGGACTGATACGCCATGCGGCACTTTTTGCACACGAAAGCGGCCTCCACCTCGCACTCCTTCGCCAGGTTCGCCATCTGGGGTGGTTTCGTTTCGGGCTCGGATATCCGAGCGGTGGTCACTCCCGGAGTTCCCGCCTGGGCAATTTTCTGGACTTCCTGGAAGGTTTCCGGGGGAAGATTAAGCAGGAGGAGAGGAATACCTGTTTCCTGAGATGCGAATTTGCCCTTGTCCGTCGGGATCTGCGCCTCGCGTGCTTTCGCTTCCTTTGCGTTCAGGTTAGAGCAGTTTCCATGAATGCTTTGTCCTGCAACTGAAACAGCAAGAAAAACGTGAACCATACCAAACTCCCGGCGGGTGGCGGGGCGCGATCGCGGGCGGAAGCGGAAGCGGACCGCGAAACGCCCCGCGACGAGAGCCCCGCGGGGACGAGTCCGCCCGCGGAGCGCGAAGAGGGGGAAACGCCCTTCGATCCCCGCAGCCAACCCGCACGCCTGCCTCCGACCCGGAGTATAAATTATACGTGTACCTTAGGTACGAAAACAAAACACTAATTAACCAATATCTTCGGACGAGAGTGGGGCCCGTGAGGAAAGCGAGGGGGCACGAGCAAGGGAGGGGGCGTCTATGTGTTTTTATAATTAAGAATATATCGAAGCGAGTGCTGTGTCAACAAAACCGTGGATCGGCCTGGCCCCCAAGGCACTCTGCACACGAATCGTTAACGCGGAGGGCGATCCGCATTGTTGCTGAATCCGCCGCCCGCGAACGTCCGCGAAAGCGTTCGGGGGGGCCGCCTCCGTCTCGATCGCGACGCGAAGGGACCCCTCCGGAGCGGTGTCCCCGCTGCCGAACGCCGACGCCCGCCGCGCTCGGACGCTCCGCCGTCGCGCGGGCCGCCGACCGCGGGTTCGCCATCCTCGCGGGCCCGCGATCTGTTTGAAGAAGACACCAACGAGGTTATTAGAGGAAGTCAGTGTAAACAGCCTCGGTTTTTAGGTGTGAGAGGGCACCCTTGTTAGACTCCGTGATATATTGTTATGGAAATGTTGGCGTTGCGATCATTTCACAAGCTTTAATTGTAACTACAAACTTTGCCTAAGACAAACATTTTCCGTGAGGATGCGTAAAGTTTCCTTCGAAAGTGACCGCGGGGCCCACGGTCCCCGAGCGTTCCCCATATTAATCACGCAGCGACGGAAATGGCTTTTATTTTCTTATTATAATTAGAGCCTTTATCATCATCATCATCATTATTATTACTATTTATGTAAATTAGTTATTTATTTAACAATCCAATGACTAATTACTTACTTAACAGGTAATATTTATTTTTCAAATACCTTCGTTTCGTAATGTTATTTATTATTGTTATTAAAATTAATTTCTTGTGCGTCTGGGGTCGCTGCAAGGGCCTTTTCTAGGTGTTGTTCTTCTGCTCTCGTGGAGGGCCCTTTCGCCTTCGACCGTTCTCCCGAGGCCTCTCCACCGCTCGGCCCGTCCTCGTTTTGGAATGTTTTCGTTTTGCCGTGGACCGCGGTGCTCGCCCACGCCCTTCGGTTAGTTTAACCGTGGTGCGCGGCAAGGATCGGGCGGGGCGCCTTCCTCCCGACGCGAGCGGGGTGCCAGCCCGGATTTTCCGCCGAGGAACGGGAAAGCGACGAGGTCGCGAGCGCCGAATTTCCCGCGGCGAAATCGAAATCGCCTCGCGCGCTCATTTAACGACGAAAGATTTTTTCGTTACATTTAATTTGTATTGCGTCGGTGGGGGTTAATTGCTGCTGCGACAGCGGATGTTCTCCATTTTCTATTTGCCCGTATCACTCAATTCACAGTAATTAGTACGGAGCTGCTTACGCAGCCAGTTGCTTCTACTTTGATTAGTTCAAAGCTCTTCTTTAATTAGTATTATTCTGACGCTCTCGGCGATCCAAACGGGCACAACTGCTTCCCGGGGAGCGATCCCGCTCGGCGCGACCCAGCCCGACGCTTTCGGGAGCGTTCGCGGGGCGCGAACGCTTCCCTTCCCCCGGATCCCTCCCCGACTCGCGCTTCGGCCGCGGCCACCCCCGCGGGTCCTCGCACGCCGCGAACCCCCTCGGGCTCCCGCGCCGCTCGCCGGGTTATTCCTTTTCAGCATTGACGCGACGACAATAATTTATCATGTTATTTGATTAGTCGTGATTGCTGATCTCTCTCTCCGACTATTGTTAATCTCTTAATTTCAAGCTCTCAAAAGCCCAACACTTCCTTTGATTAAAGCTCCAACTTTTAAATTAGTTAATCACTCGGAGTTTCATTTTTTCCGGCGCGCACACGGCCGCAAGGGAAGGGGCCGTTTAACGACGGCGCAACCGACGGAATGATGAGTTAATAAAGGGATTTAATTAGCAGAAATACCTGTTCATTAGTGGCGGAAGGAGATAGGAATCTCCAGTGGTGGCCCGGGCGGTTCCAGGCGGGGAGATCGCGGGGCGCAGCGTGCGCGGACCGCGCTCGGGAGTCGTTAAACACAAAGAGGTTCCCGTAATTAAAACACTTGATATGAATATTAAACGGTTCGTAAAGAGGAAATTTTAATTACAAAAAATGGAGTGTGAACACTCCTCCTCGGTAGGTCGGACAGATTTAGACAATGGCGTAGGGCGGGTAGGAAATCCTAATTAGAAACAATTACGGCGATGCGCTTTATTGCCACGTTTTAATGGGTGCCGGACGCATTTCACGAACGGCTTCGAAACCCCGGAAAAGCACAGTTTTCGGCGTCTCCCCCGCGGTCGGCAGCCTTTCGCTCTGCCGCGGGCGACCCGCGCGCGGAAGTATCGCTTCGAAGGGCGAAACCGAGGCGCCGAGAACGGGTGGCGGGGAATCGCGGCAAAAGTCGAGAGATTTCGAATAAAGAAGAAATAATCCCTGCCGGAGGGTGAAAAGATGAATGCTTAAACAAAAAGGGATGAAAAGGATGTAATTAACCCCTTTAAGAGTCGCAGAAACTAATTAATGAAGCGGTTAAGACTCTTTAAGAAAGCGGCAACAACAGCAGCAACCTGTTGCTTTCCTTTTAATTAGCGTCGGAATTAAAGAGAACTTTTCTCCGGCGTCGCCTTCCCCTCGCCTCTCGAATCCTGCCGAGGCAGCGGCCGAAAGGTTGCGCGGCTTTTGCCCGGCGCTTCGGGGCGGCGCGAAGGGTTGAGACGCGAAAATTCGGGGGCGTCGTTCGCAACGAAAAATCCTCTTTTCCGGAACGCGAACGGCGACGATCGCCGCGGGAAACTTCGAACGGGTTTCCGCCCCCGTGCCCGAGAGGGAAAAGTCCCGGGCTCGGAGCGTCCTCTCGCGTTCCGCGGAGCCCGCGGGATCGCCCGGGAAGAAAAAGCGGCGAGAAAGGAAGCAGAAAATTAACCGGCAATTAATAAAACAATGAAGAGCAACAAGTGTTTTCCGAGGGTGCGAAAGGGTTTCGGATAAGAAATCAACCCCTTCCGGATCCCCGACAAACCTTCCCCTAAGTAGAGGTTAATTAACAACCCTTAGTTAATGCCTTTTAAAACTTTTTAAGATTTTAATTAATTATTATTTAACTCGCCAATTCCCTCGGCTTTTTTTCTCGTGGCGGAAAATATTTCGAGAGAGAAAATTTTATTTTTTTTTAAAAATTTTTTTCTCCGGGAAAATTTTTTAGGTTCCGCCGAGGCATCCCAATCGGTCGCGAACGCTTTCGAATCTTCCTCCGCAACGTCCGGCATCCTTCCGAACGCCACGTTCCCGCCGTAAATCAGGTGCTGCGGGGCGTCTTCTCTTCTGCGGCGCCAGCGCCAGGTTGACCGCGACCGGGGAAACCTTTGCTAGTCCTTCGCTTCCGCTCGAGGGAGGCCGCGGTCGCTCCGCACTTTTTTTTTTTAGACTTCCCCGCGGCGTTTGGCGCGTCTTGTTTCGCAAGAAAGAAAAAAACAAAGGACGGAGAGGGACGTTGTCCTGTCCTGCACGTCTGCGACGCCCTTCCGGACGGTTTCGTCACGAATCGCGGAGAAGGAATCTGAACCGGGTTAAGGGCCTCGGGCGCCGAGAGCGTTCCGCGGGAAGAAGGAGAAAATTGCTTTGGCAGTCGAAGAAAAGAACAAATAAATTTGCCCGGAGAGAAAAAGTTACGCCGAGGGAGAGGGAAAGTGGCAGCAGAAAGGCATCGCCGAAGGAAAAGTCAATTAAAACAGGAAGGGGAAGTTGTCGGCAATTAAAAAATTGTTTTAATTAGTTTCCCTCTCGGATTGCGGGTTCGTCTTGCGGTTTCCCGCTTTCCCCGTCGAAAGGAAATTTCCCTTCTCGGATTTTTCCCGCGACCTTTTGCTTTTCCGGGGGATTTTCCCGAGACGGGAGACCGGGCCGCGGTCCGAGGGGCCCGGGGCTCGGATCCGGCCCTGCTCACCGTCAAAATTTGAGTGTAACAAGAATGACGTAATATAATTGCCTTTATTCCGACGATTAATGGGATCGGAGATCTCGCTTGTATATCATTGTGTAAAATAAGGGATGAAATAATATTCTACCCCTAAAATGTGCTGCGTTTGCGGCTACGGAATGATCCAGTAAAAAGCGAACGTGAAAAATTGGCAAAATCCTCCCCCCGAGCGGCACTTCCGAAATTGCGATCTCGCAGCGACACTCTGTATATTGCCATTAAAAACATAAAACGACAAAAAATAACAACATTTGATATATTTATGGTTTAGAATTTAATTCCGTGTAAAAAAAATATTAAAAGAGAGCTTTAATAATTTTTTAGATCCGTGAAAATGATCCTTTCTTATAACGAGGGGGTCGATTGCTTTTTTTACGCAGGGGTGATATCGATGACGTCAAAGGGTCGCAACCCTTAAAAGCTAAGGATTAGTCGACGCCTTAACTCGATCGAAAGGGAGCTCCGTGGAAATTCATCCCGGTGGCACGGAGGGAGGAATTTCGGTTCCGACCGGGAGGCGGTCGGGATAACCGGGGAACGGGCGGCGAGCGACGCGGTCTGCCCTTCCGGTCCTCGGGAGACCATCGCAGCAATTTCGGAGCCTTCCTCACTTGGCACCACCGTTTCGGCGGCGCGGAAAACCGATGGGAAAATCCCAAATGCCGACAGTTCGGATTCGATTCCTCGCCGAATCGATAACTTCGCCTTCCGCCTCCCTTGCTTCCGGCCCCCGGGGGCGCGTGAAAGTTTCACGTCGGGACGGAACTCGCCGCGGGTCCGTTCGACGCCGAACGGGGAAGGGAGTGCAAGGCTCCGGTCGGAGCACCGGGGAGGCGGGGGCGGGATGCGAGCCGACGTTCGCCGCAGGTTCGGATGCGTCAAGTTAAAGTAAAGAAGAAAAAAAGAACGAACCTTTCTGGACACGTTGAGATGAAGGCCTTGTAGATGGAAGTGATCTGAAAGAACGAAACGTTCAACTGAATTCAGCAGTTTTAAAATGTTCACCTCGAAGTCTCTTCGTCGCCGAAGGCTGCCGCGGCAGAGCCTTCTCCATTCGGGGGTGCGGGAAACCGGGAAACTCGGGTTCGTCGCGTCGCCGGGTACGTCGGAGGAGTCGGCGAGAGGGCCGAACCACCGCGAGGACCATCCCCTGCGAAAGGGATCGAGCATCGGCAAACTACCCCCGTTTCCCAGGTACCTTTTTCCGGTCCATTTCACTTCGCATCGCATTCATCGTTTCTTTATCAATTATCCTCTTCCTCGTCCCAGCAAGCATCCCTTATTTCATTATTCACCCCGTCCTCTCTTGTAATTTATGCTCCACAAACTACTTATTTGTAACGACCAAATTTTAAAATTCATATTCCAAAAAGAATCGAAGCTTTTTCCCAATAGATTTTGATTTATTTTATTTGTAAAAAACAACCCCTAAAAGTGAGGGTTCTTTCTAAAAACTGTCAAAAACTCTAATAAGGGTAATTATTCTCATTTTTATATATATTTTCTTTGCTTTATTAAAAAAAAAAAAGGGTGTAAATTCATTTCCCATGTTTTCTGGGCTTAATTCATTTTGAATGATTTATGGAATATTCGGTCTTTTGTTCTTCCGAGGGACGACAGTCACGGCGAGGACAGTTGCAAGCATCCGGAGCGGCCCCAGGATTCGGGAAAGGGATGCGCGAACGGAAGGGGTGAGCGCGAAAACCCGGAGCGAAAGCACCTCACGGGCGGTCGATTTTCGCGTCCGAAAAGCAGGTACCGGGCGTCGGCGCCTCTCGGTCGCGGATTTTGAAGCGGGCCCCGCGTCGTGCGGTCCGGCGCGCCGAAGGAAGCTTTGTCCACCCCTGGTTCCCAAGAACCTAACGGACGAGTGCATTAACAGAATAAGAAATTTTTTTTTTTTTATTTTTTTCTTTTAAATGTGTGCAAAGATGATTGGCGAAAATTTTCTTTTCTGCTTCTCCTTTTCTCAGGTTGTCATACCTAATTGATTAGTTTCATACCCGTTTAACGACAAATATTTAAAAATGCTTTTCGTTCTGACAACGTCTCCCATTATGCGACCGAAACTTCATTCATTTCGGCCTCCTTCGGCTCCGTCTCGGGCCTCGGGAGAGTCGACGCCTGCCCCCGCGAGCGTCGGGAAAAGTGCCCGGGCGAACCTGCTCCGAGAGGGAGAGAAATAATTTTTTTTTACCGAAACCGAACGGGGGAAAAAAAAAAAAAAATAAACGATGATTTACATTTATGGGATGTCCTAAAGCAGTTCCTCCAAAGTTCTTTCTTTTCGTCGTCGTAATGGAATGAAGCGAAATTAAATGAACATATAAAGGACGGTGCCGGGGACGCCGGGGAGGGAGACCCCCACGTGCCCCCCCCGAGAGCTCCCTTTTTCTCCCCTGCCACCCCCCCCCCCGCAAAAAACGGGAAACTAAAAAAGGGAAAAGCTAAAAATCTTATATAAATTTTAAATTGAAAATTATTTTTTTCCCTTTTCTTGTCTCTCCCCCGCGCCCTCTCCCTCTCGCTTTTCCGAGTTTCCCTTTTGTTATGCAATTTTCCCTTTTTTTCTTCTGGTTGAGTCTCTTCCGTGTGAAGAATTCCATTTTCAGACTTAAAGCTTTCTTTTCTTTTCGTGAGGAGGGAAAAAAAAATAAGAAAATTTGTTACATAATCGAAAACTCATAAGCTAAACAGGAATAAATATTTAAAAGATGTGAATTTCTAAAAGGCAAATGGAAAAGGAAAATGTAAGGGGGAGGGGGAGGGAGGGAAAAACGGCGCGGAAACCTCGCCTCCCCCGAACGCGAACGGAGGCGTTCGCCCGATCGAACGTCGAGTACCTGGACTTACCTTCGGCGAGGGAGGAATCGGAAACGGAAGGGGACGGCCACTCGCCGCACTCGATCCGGGGACTCGGCGGGAGATGCGAACGGGGAAGAGGAAACCGGAAAAAGCAATCCTGATAGTGATGTAATCTCATAATATTTCTTAATATATGACAAAAGCAAAAGTCGCGTGGAGTAGAGGCGAAAGCCCACAATTCATGTGGAACGTCAGCTTTATTCGGTCCCGACCTCATCGAGGGCCTCCCCGCGCTCTTCGACCTCTCGCATCGCCGGAAAACCGACGCTTTCGCTTTCCGCTCGCATTTCCGGAGGCGGGCTCCGCTTTTCGCGATCCTCTTCCTTCCCGCCCCCCCCCCGCCACCCCTCCCCTCGGCCCGGCTTCGGAGGACGCCCCGGGGACAGCCGTACCTGGGCCTCCGCCCCGACACCCGATGCGAAATAACAAAAAAAAAGAACAGAAATCTTTGATATCTGTAACCAGGTGTTAAAACGGGAATAATAAAACCGACTCGAATCCATTTGCATCCGAGCCCCATGTTAACCTTACCTCGGCAACGGACGCCGAGTCTCATCGCGCACAATACCTGAAGCGCACGTAAAAACTTCGGTTTCTCTCCCGCGCTCTCCCTCTCTCTCTCTCCCTCCTTCGCAAACGCCTCTCCTTCCCTCTCTCTCTCTCTTCCTAATAAGTTTTTATTATTTCGTTCACTGCATACGTCCGTACATAAATTATTATTATTTAACAGTTTCGTCTTCCCCGTGCTTTCCAACCTGGCACCCCGCACCCATGTTTACCAAGCGCGAGCCCGCCTCCGTTTCCGCGCCGATGCGTCTCGCTGCTGCAGACAATGTTTCAGATTCTTTTTATTCGGATATTTATAAATAGTATAAAAATTTTTTTACTTTTCCTTCCCTCGCACCCCGCATCCCCGAACGCTTTTATTTTTCGCGCGGACAAAGACTCAACCCCCGGTCGCCGGGGATGCATCCGAGATAAGGCAGATAATATAAATAAATAACGCTAATGATGGCTCATGCGGTATAATTAAAACGGAGAATATTATAATTCGTAGTTTGGAGTTTTGATCGTGAGGCCCCCCCGGCGACTTGGCCAGTCAGGTTTTGATTTTCAAACCATGATACATAAGGCACAATTTTATAAAGTATAAAATTACGGAACAATTATCTGGCACCGACGGGTTGTTCCACATTGTTTTCACATTTCTGTTTCCTCCTTCTTCCTCCCGTTCGCCCCCTCCCCCTTCCCCGTTCGATTGCTGCGGGGGCACGCTGGCGTGACGCGCCGTTCCCCGCGCCGTGCAGAAAACCGCGCCCTCTCCCCTCGCGGAGGCCTCGCCGCTTCCCCCGTCGGAGGCTCCCCCGAAACTGTCGCGAGACCGGGGACCGGACCCCGCGTCGCTCGGGGGAGACCGGGAACGGAGCTATCGTGGCGCGGGACGAACGGGCCGACGTCGGAAGATGTTAATTGCGCGGGGAGGGTTTGCCGGTGATTTATAAGTCAGAAAATTGCGATCGAAAAAACGAAAACGGAAAAACGTTTTTTCGACGGAGATTTCGCTCAAAGCGATCAAATTATTTCAATAATTACGAGCACATGCCTCGAGTTTGTCTGCGCGTTATAAAACAAAGAACGGATGAGCAAGATAAATAGGGCCGTCATTTCTCGAACGTTCGATCGGTAATTATACATGAATTTTAAGAGGATCGAAGGCCCGAGCGCGTCGGCCTCTCCTCCGGCGGCGTCGTCGTCGTCGTCGTCGTCGCCGCATCCCCCGGTGCCTCCGACGGGACTGCCGGAGACGGAAGGAAGACGAAAAGGCCGGTGGCGAACGTTTCGGTAAGCGACCGCTTCCGGTGGTGCATCCGAGATAACGCGCAACATTAACGGTTATTATCTCGTGGGCGGGGCTCAGCTCGACCGGAAGTCATGAAAATAATAAATTCCGAAAGAAAACGGTGACTCAATCAGAAATCATTTTTCATTTTTGTCGTGAAACCCTTGGCGTGCCTCTCGCGGTGATACCGCTACGATAAATAACCATACAACTTAATAATAACCGTAATTACCGCGGTAATTAATATTAATATCATATATTAATGATACTAATGCCATGTAATAATAACATCTGACTTAATGGCGGGCATTACCGCGATTCGAAACGAATCGCACGACGGGAAGGACCTCGAACGCAAGCTCTTCCTCTCTCGCCGAAGGAAGAGCCACCCCCGCCCGGGGGTGAAAGAACCCCGGTCGCTTTCCCGGCGTCGACGTCCGGAGAGGGCGAGGAGACCCTCCCCCGCCGGCCGAGCGCGAGGCCGAAACCGGTTCATCGGGCGGCACCGCCCGGTGGATGCTGCTTCGATTTCTTCATCTCCACCTCCGTGTGCGGGGACCCGTGAAAGACTCCGTGTCGCAAGCACCGGCGTTTCTCGATCTCTCGACGATGGAGGAACAATGGCGAGGCATTGTGAAACTGTTAATATAATCATCGCGTCTTAATGGCACCTCTCGAGTCGCGTTTCTCTTGCGTCCGCGGCCGGCCTCGAACGCACGCGAACGCCCCGGTCTCTCCGGGCACCGCGGCACCCCGCCTCGTTCGCCGGGGGAGGAACCCGACGCGGAACTCCGGACCTCCGAAAGCAACGGGATCGGGCGACGGGTCCGGAGATTCGACGGGCACCGCGGACGGAGGAGCAAGCGCGGAAATTTACGAGACAACCGCCCCGGCAAGGAACAAGGTACGGCACCGTCCGCCATAAGTTATTTCGGGTCCGCGTCGGATTACGTGGGCGTCCGGCCATCGGATAATAAAATTATCCGGCCCGTTTTCCCAACTCGTTTCGGGCCCTCGTCCCGTGCCCGGCTCGTCCTTTGCGTCGGGAACCTAATCCGTCGAGCACGCTCTCGCCCGGCCGCGGCCATCGAGAGCCACCGATCCCGCGCTTGATTAATGGCTTCCGAGATCGGTGCCGGGTGCCGAACCGGGAATTCCCGCGGTCCGCGGCGATCCGTCCCGGACGGCGCGGCCCACGGGGCCCTCTCGCCTTCCACTCCGGCCCGGGCCCCGCTCCCGCCTCCCCGCGCCGAACGCAACAAGGAAAAGAGCAATTTTCTTAACTAATTATCGAGACAAATTAAGGAAAAAAGAAAAAGAAACTAATTTAATCGAAAATCTAATTGAGAAAAAGACGCCATATTTAAATACCATGGCAACGGATACATTCCCATCGTATAGTGCATTTGAAGAAAATGACAACAAATTATGGTCGTTATAATAGAGAGAGAAAGAGAGAGACAGTGCGAGAGAGAGAGGCGAGGCGAGGGGCAGAGGGAGGGAGAGAGAGAGAGAGAGAAGCATCGTAAACCACACGTGGGACGTTAGCGAAATCCATTGCGCCGTCCATCATCTTAGGGCTCCTCTCCAGCGCGTCCGCGGACGGCTAAGAAGACCCGAACGGCGCATCGCGGTCCGCGCCCCTTCGGCTTTTTTAGCCGAATCCTCGAAAGGAGTTAAACATTCAAATTATTAATGTCATTAAATTGTGATTTTGTAATTCATTATTTAAATTAAATTGAAAACACTTTGAGTTGGGACGCGGAAGACGCTGCGACGGAGCGCGGCCCGCGCGCAAACGCAGAGTGACCGGGAGCAGTCGTGCAACGTATGAGAGGGTGATCGACCCAAATGTATAAACAATAAAAAGACAGAAATTGAGATCCTTCGAAACTCGTCGGGGGCCTCGGAAATTTCGGTCTCCGGTCCCAGACGCCGCGAAAGGTTGGCACCGCGGCGGTCGCGGACCCGGAAGCGGGATTTTCCGACCCTTCCGAGCGGGCGTCCGGGAAGAGTCCGCCGGGATTTCCGCTTCCGGAGAGGCGAAGACGTTCCTCCACCTCGCGCGTCTCCACCGGTGGAAATCGCGATCCGAAATAACGTGAATCGTGCAATTTATTAATATTTAATTGTAAATGATAAGTTTCCGGTTTGTCTTCATGCCTTTTGACCGCGTCGAAAGCCTTATTTCTGCCATGCGATTCCACGGTGGAACCCGGGCATTTGCGTTCCCGACATGCACGTTTCGGTAAGGAAACGGAGGCGGGGGAACGGAGTCGGACGCCCGGGCGGGCACTTCGTGCGCCGAGCATCTCCGGGCGAGCGGGGATCCCGGGGGGGGGGGGGGCGCCGGAGTGGGAAGAAACCGCCCCGAAAGACGAGAAACTTTCGAAATGCAGATCCGGGGCAGCGCCACCCTTAAGGGGATTCCGCCGGCGCAGGCAGGGGACAGGGAACCCGCCTCCGTATAACTTGATGAACCTTTCCTGATTTATTGCCAGTTTTCCGAGGAATTTCTTCATCTACTGTTATATTGAAGCTCCCGCCAAATTAATTTATTGACCCGCAGAAAATGTCGTTTTCACCTTCTCATTAATACTTTTGACTTGCCGGATTAAAGACATTCTTTTCATTCCGAGGCCTTCCCCGCTCCGGCAAAAAGGACGCCCCGCGTTTCCTTTCCGCCGACCCCGCCGTTTCCGGCCGCTGCGGCCCAGTGCGTTTCCCCGTTCGTGCACTCGTCGCACCCCCGGCCGCGGGGGGTCCGCGGCCTTCGCCCTCCGCGATCGACCGCGGGGGGGGGGGGAGGAAAAAGCGAAAGGAATCGGCCAATAAGGAGATTTTAATAAGGGGGCATCGACGGCGAAAGAAAGATCGGAGGAGATAATAAAATTACGCCCGATCGCTCCCGCTCCTCCGCGGCCTCCCGCGTCCTGGGGAAAATCCCAATTTTAAAAAACTCGCTCGCCACCCCCGCGTCAACCCTTAAGAACTTCGGAAAAGCATTTCTAAAGCGCCTCGGGGAATAATCTCGGACCGGGAAAGAATGGAAAACTAAGAAGATTTGTTTGCGACACCGTAGTCGACCGTTTTCCTCCCCTTTCCTGCGCAGCACCTCCCCCGGATCCGCACCCTCGAGGAGCGGCAACCCCATAAAAAAGTTTAATCATTTCGTAAGATATGTATCGGATCTAATGTCTTTTGATGGCTTTTTTCTTTGCAAATTTATGGCGGTGGAAGAGCGGGAGAGGGCCGCGCCATTCCTCTGCCTCCGAACCGCCGTCCCCCCTCCGCTACCCCGCGGGACGCGTCTCCTCTTCCCGGGCCGCGACGGAGGTGCCGGAAAAATGCGCGGAGGAGGGACCCGCGGCCGAGCGAGCAACCTTCCGCGGCTCTTCCTCCGGAACCGTTCGCCGGGACGCAAGCGCGCAAAAACCGCTCCTGCACCGGCGAAGCGCCCGAAAAACCTTCGGCGGGTTGCGGGCCCCCCCGCAACCGCCATCTTCGCCTCCGCATCAAACCGGATTCCCGCCCGTGATCGATAAACCAGGATAAAAAGCTGTTTTCTTTTCATCCCCCTAGTCAGACATTTTCATCATCCCTTAGTTTGCATCCCTTAAAAAAAGGAAGAACATTTTTCTAATCTTCGCTCGCAGTTTAAAAAAAAAGAGAAGAAAAGAAGCAAAGGAGAAGGGCCCCTCGTATCTTAACGTAAAAAGGAATTTTATTTTATGGATGAACGGATTCTTTTTCTCCCACCCCCCGCTCCCGCATATATTCC
>JAOWBB010000005.1:1597016-1619637 GCA_028565995.1 Ricinus marginatus
GGCGAGGCGTGCGTGTGTGTGTGTGGGGGGGGGGGAGGGAAAAGCGCGTTAAAGCCGCCGTCGCGTTGCATATAATTGTTATAAAACAAGCAGGAAATTATTAGTTTCTGGAAATTACACATTCACAACAAACGTAAAAAGATGGTGGAATATGTTATGAATAGCGATATTTTATTATTGTTAATGATGAATATGTTAACGGTTCCCGGGCAGGCTAAACATGGGGAGCAGCTTTTTGCTTTTCGCCGTAAATATAATTAACGCCGCTTTTTCTCACCTTTGTTCCGTTTGTGTGTGCTCGTGGAGCGCGTATGAGAAGCGTTTTCGATTTTTTTTTTTTTTTTTTCTTCCTTCTCCCTTTAAAACTATTGATTATCGATGAATCGATCGATTAATACAATGGAACGGAATCGAATTGTATTGAACCGAGTGAATTGTCGCGGGAAAAGGTCCCGGAATTTTTTTTTTTTTTTTTTTTTCTGCGGCCCCGGGAAGGGACTCCGCATCCCGGGCCCTTATTTACTTGTTTATTATTACTGTTAATGTTTTCCCGATTAAGGTCTGCCGCGCCGGAGAAGCACAAAAGATGAATGGGTGCCGCAAACGAGGCGTTCGTTCCGCGACGGTGGGAACGCCGGGCCCCGCCGCGGAAGCACCTTTTCGCTCCTCGCGCGTCGGCGACGCGCCCCCGGGGGACGCCGGGAGCGAGGGAGGCCCCGGGTCCCGCCGAGGACGAAAAGGCGAACGGGATCCGAGCGGTGCGCACGGCGATGTTCTCTCGTAAAATCGCGAACAAAGTTCAACTCCACCATAAATCAAAATTTATTAATAATAACGATATTTTTATACTTGAAACTCGTGTTTGACTTACGGACGGGCGATATTTTATTATTATGTGTTAAAATTTGTTCGAGACATTCTTTTAAGTGATCGTAAAATTAAATTTTTATACCGCCCCCTTACCGTTGCTGCCCACCCCCTCCCCCCCCCCCCGACGGGCCCGGGCCCGGCCGCCGTATCTGGCTCCCGTTTTTCTTCCGGAATTTCCGAAAGACTCGGGGGGCCCGCACCCGGTTTGAAGAAGTGGAGACTTCCGCCTCGAGAAGCGGCCCTCGTTTCCGCCGTTTCGAGACGGAGAAAGCGGAAAAAGTCGTCCGGAGACGCCTCTCGGCGCGTGGACGGGGGGGGAGGGGGAAAATCGCCGCTCGCGGCCGGCCGGTCGAGCGCGGACCGCACCGGCGAAGGCTCGACGCCGGGTCCGGGCGAAAAATTTCCCCGCCTCGGACTTTCTTCGACGGCAACGTCCGCAACGCGCTTTCCCTCGCTTCCCCGGAAACGCAATCGCTGGGCAACGTATTTTCTAAAATTCAGACTCACCGGCCGAAGAGTTGACCATGGATGGATGCATGAATCCCGGAAGGGTGTACAGCTGCTGCAGGAGGGCCATCTCGTCCTTGAGCTCTTTGCTGGCGGATGGGTCCATCTTGGGGAGCAGTCCGCTTGCCGCTGCCATTTGGAGAAGCTGGATGTGGGCTATGTCGTCCATCTTCTTCTCGTCCGTCTTCATCATCAGGCCGGAGGCGGCCGCGAGCTGGAGCATCTGGATCTGGGCCATCTCCTCGGGCCTGGGCATTTTGTCCTTCATCGCTGCCGCCATTTGGAGTATCTGCAGCTGGGCGAGATGCTGGTTCGTGGTGGTGTTGTTGTTGTTGTGATTGACGACCGAAGACGCTTGATCCGCCGCCGCCGCCGCCGAGCTGGATCCCGGCACCGGGGGCACGGTGAAGTCCTGGTCTCCGCCGCCGCCGCTGCCGCCGCCGCCGCCGGTCGTCTCCTGCTCGACGCTCGACTTGACGTTCTCGATGTGAGATTTGGTGAAGATGTGGTCCTGGACAGAGTACTTGTGCGAGTACTTGAAATCGCACAATTTGCATTCTTCGACTAGTTTCTCACCGGCGATGCTCTCCTCGCCCGCTTTCTGTCCCGAAATCTTCGCTTTCTTGTCTTTGGCCCTGGCATTTTGGAACCATACCTGGATAACCCGTTTGGGGAGCCCGATTTCGCGGCCGAGAACTTCGCATTCCGACATGGTCGGAGTCTTGTAATCGTTAAAGAGGGACTTCATCACCTTGATCTGGGTGTTGCTCATCTGCGTCCGAAACCTTTTGTTTTGCCTTTGGTGGTTGCTCTGGGTGCTCGAGGCCGGGGATACGGGATTGCTGTCGTCGTAATAATACATTTCCGTCGTTTCCGAAGTGGAATCGTCGTCGTTGAGGCTTTTCTCGCTGAGATCCGTGAGAGGACCGACGTCGACGATTCTCGACGTGTCGTCCATGCTCACTTTCATCTGGCGACTGAGGTCGACCGGTTTGCTCAGGTCCAGGGGATACTCTCCCCGTTCCTCCGATTTTTCGCCGTTCTGGTTCTGCTGCAGCTCGCTCATGTATCGCTTCATGGATTCCTCGTAATATTTTTTGATGGAGTCCATGTCCGAGTTGAAAGACGAGAACAGCTGAGGAATCCCGGAGTTCGAGTTGCTGTTGCCCTGCTGGAAGTTGGACACGGATTCCATGCTGACTTCCTCGTCCGGCAAAGAATCGATGTTGATTTCTCCCCTCGCGTACTGATCGGAGTGCTTTGTCTGCAAGTGGCTTTCCAGCGCCGATTTCACTTTGAACAGAGCCGGACAGAAGGGGCAGCGCTTGTTTATGACTTGCGCGTGCGCTCTGAACTGGCCCTTCCTCTCTCTGGCGCGGGTGTTCTGGAACCACACCTGAACCACCCTTTTCTTCAGCCCGACTTCTCGAGCAATGCTCTCGAGCATCTTTCGACTCGGATTGCTCTCGATCTGGTACTTCTGATAAAGGTAATCCAGCTGCTCCGGCAATATGGTCGTGCGAAGTCTCTTGTCCTTCGGCTGGTCGCCCCCGGTGTCGGACATGTCGTCGTAATCGTCAAATTTTCTCTTGCTCGAGAGCATCGCGGCGAGGGAGTGCTGCTGCGAGTTGATGGACAGGTCGACGCTCATGCCGGAGAGCTGCTGCTGGTGCTGCATTTGAGCGTGCTGCTGAAGGATCCCGAACGGGCTGTCCGGCGGATAGGTAGGAAACAGATTCGGGTTCATGATGTGGACTAGCTGGTGCTCCCGCCAGAGATCGAAACGCGGAAACACCAAGTTGCATTTATCACACTGGAAGGTTCCATCTTTGCCGCTGGCTTCGGGAGTCGGAGTGCCGGAAGGAGCCGGAGAAGGTGGGTAAAGGACTTGCGACGGCGTCGACGGCGTGGGAGTGACGGGCGCGGAAGGCGTCGGGGGATTGCTCTGTATGGAGGAGGAGGTCGACATGCCCGGCTGGTTCTGATGCTGCTGCTGGTTCTCGATGGTGCTCGAGTTGGAGTCCTCGCTGGACAAAACGGCCGCTATCTGCGCCGCCGCGGCCTGAGCCTGGGCCGATCTCTTCGCGTCCTCTTCCTTGAAGCAGTGAGTCTTCTGGTGTCTTATGAGCTCGTAGTACCGCTGGAATACCAGCAGGCATTTCTTGCATTGGTAATTCAGTCCCGGAGTTCTCTGAAACCGACCCGCTTCGTTACCGTCGGCCCCCGGAGCCGGCTCCACGGGGGGCTGGTTCTCGTACACCTTCCTAGCCTTCTGCCGAGCATTCTGGAACCACACGACTATCACCCTCGGACTGAGGCTCAAAAGCTTCGACAAATACTCGAGATCGTCATCCTTGGGATACGCGTTGTTTTCGAAGAATTCTTGGAGCACTTTGATCTGGTAGTCCGTGAATCGCGTTCTGTTCGCCCGTTTCCCCGAGGTCGATCCTCCCGAGGAGTTGCTGCCGTTGCTGTTTCCTCCGCCGCCCCCGAGCGCCGAATGGGGGAAGAAGTCTTGTGCGTTCGAGCGGGCCGGCGAGACGGATCTCGAAGTCGGCATCGATACAATGGCACTTGAATTAGGAACTTGATTCGGAGACGCGAAGTTCGGAGGTGTCAACTTCGGAGGCAACATGTTGCTCTGAGACATGGATAAGTTTGCCGGCAGGTTCCCGGCGAGCGATTCGGGGCCGACTTGCGGCATAATATTAGATAAACTAAGGCCATTAGGAGAGGAACTTGATAAGTTTTGAGGAACTTGAGCTTCGTTGTGGTTCAAAGAGTGCGGACTCTGCGGAGGAAAGTGGTGGACGGGGCTGTGGAAGTTCGGCTTCTCGTCGTAGCTGTCGACGCTGTCCCTCCTCACTCGTCCGCGATGTTCGTCCAGAAAACCGAACTTTTCGGTTTCGTGCGTCGGCGTCACCAGCTCCCGATCCCGCGGCTCCGATTTTATCTGCGGGGGGTCGAGAAAGGGCGGCGGCGGAGTGCGAGAAACCTGTTGCTGATTCGCCTGCTGCTGCGACTGCCCTTGCACCGCGCCGACTTTGCCGGCCAAGGACTCTTTCTTCACCGGACTCGAGGAGGAGGCCGCCGAAGGGGGTCTCTGGGAGCTTTCCTTCTGAGATCCGGACGGGAGTTGCTCGTCGCCGCTGCCGCTCAGGGGCATCACCTTTGCCTCGCCCGTTTTCTCGTACTCCTCGAGATTCAGCGTCGTGGAAGGAGGATTGTTGAAATTGTACGGGGAGTCTTTGTTTCGCTGGCGCTCCTTAAACAGAGTGTTCCGGAACCAATGTTTTATAACTTTGGGCGGCAGTCCGCTTTGCGCCGCCATCTCGTGGATTTGCTCCTCCGACGGCGAGTTGTTAATGTCGAAGTGAGCTCTGAGGATCTTCAGTTGGTCGTCCGTGATTCTGGTCCGCGCTCTCTTCTGCTGGGCCGCGGATGCCTGAAAATAAAACGGGGAAAAATTGTCCGGAGCTCCGACCACGAAAAGGGAAATCCGCTTCGCGGGATCCGATAAAATTCCAGTTTCGGCGGGGGACCCGACTGATTTCCTGCGGGAATCGCCTCCGTTCCCGGGTGACATCCGGCGAGTTCATCTACGGGGACGTCGCGAGGACGTCGGCGGCAATCCGGGGCCGAGCGAGCCTTCCCGGGGCCCTTCCGCCTTCGGGGATGGGCCACCGCGGGCCAGTTTTCTTTATTAATTCCACCAATTCGTTTTATTTATTTTCCCGTTTTATTGTCCATTTTTATATTGTCTGAACAACGACGACGAAGACGACGACGACGACGACGACGACAACAACAACAACAACAACAACAACCGGGATGTTGAAGAAACAACAATTATTATTTTCTATTTAAACATTTAATATTTAATGCAGCGAGTAGCGAACGCATCTTCTCCGAGAGAAATAAAAAAATAAACGACTTATACGTGCCAGAATTTCACGGCAATAAAATTAATTCATTTGGCACAACGAGTGTGGGGATGAAGAATGCGGGCTCGGATCGCAGTCCCGGTGAATCGCGAGGGCAGCGGATCGGAGCCTTTTGCGGCCGTGTCGAGGGGGCCGATCTCGTTCCCGAGGAAAGGTTCGGGCCGCGGAAAAGGGCCGCGGACGCGCCGCCGAATTCGGGAATCTCGGCGGCGGCAAAACGGAGACGAATCGGAATGCTTCGGCGCTCGCCGTTCAGGGTGCGGCGCAAGACGCGGCAAATCCGAAATGTCAGGGGAATCCCGCGAGCGGTCGCCGAAACGGGACGCGAGGACGGAACAAAAGAGAGCGCTTCGGAAAAGGCCGGTACTGGTACTCACCGCTTGTTGCTGCTGCTGAAGCAGGTGCTGCTGCTGCTTGGCGATCAGCGCCGCTGCCGGATCGATCCCGCCCTGCGAGGGAAATATCGGAGGTGCCTGGGCCTGAGCCTGGGCCTGCGCAAGAGAGACGGGATCGAACGGAGGCGGTGGCATCATCATCGGAACGAGAGGTGGCTGGAGGTTCATCGCCGCGAGAGCGGGCATGTTGAGTCCGAGGGGCAGGCCCATGCCGAGACCGGCCATCCCCATCATCATCGGACTGAACTGCTGCAGTTGCTGCTGAAGCTGGGACGCGGCCATCGCGTTGAACGCCGCCTGCATTTCGTTCATTTGCTGGGCGAGCGACATTTGAATGGGATTCGCGACCCCGGGGCTGAGGCCGGAAATCGCTGTGGGAATCGAATCGGTGCTGCTGGCGGGGGTCGAGGACGCCGTCGGAGGCGTCACCTCGTCGTTTTTGCCGTCTTTGGACTCGTCCTTGTCTCCGGTCACGTCTATGCCGGAGCTGGTGACCGTGCACGTCGACATGGAGGTGCTCGTGTTCGGCGTGGATATCGCAGTTGTCGTGGTCGTAGTGACCGTCGTCGCAATGGCCGTTTTCTTCTCGTATTCCGTTTTAAATTCTTCCGCGTATTTCTCCAAGAAATCGATGGGCACGAGCTCTTTGTGAACCTCTTCGCAGTGGGCTTTGAGCACCCACACGCTCGAGAATTGCTTCTGGCAGTGCTGGCAAGTGCTTTTGCAATTCACTTCCGGTAGGTCGGTGTCGCCCTCTTCCGCGGTTTTGTCGCGAAATTCGTCGCTCTCCTGCGGGTCGACGGCTTCGCTCTGACTCAGTAATTCCTTCTCTTTTTCCAGCTTCTCCGCCTCTTCCCTTTCCTTCCGCTTCCTCTGATGGTTTTCGTTGAACTGCATCACGAGATCGAATCCGAAGCTTTCGAGCAAGTGCTTGTACATTTGAGAGCATTTCTTGTTGGGAAGGTTCAACCTGTTGAGTTCGTCTGGAGTTGCCGGGGACTTCGGAGGCGGCGGTGACAGAACGCGGTTCGGAGTGGAGTTCGTCAGCGCCGGAAACAGGCTCATGGGGCTTCCGAAGAGGCAATGGAGCTGCTGATGGGCCGCCAGTTGCTCTTGGGTGTGGAAGCAGGCGTTGCATCTTTGGCACGAAGGAACTTCCTTCTCCTCCCCGTCCGGTTTCGGCGAGATGGGATTGACGGGCGAGGACCCCTGCTGATTGGAGGAGCTGCTCGAGGCGGGAGAAGCGAAAAGTTTCTGCCCGGGAGGAGAGGTGATGAACTCGTTCGCTTTTTTGCCGTCGGCCTTCTGCAGCGGCTGCTCGAACAGCGGCTTGTTAATGTCTATCTGACCGGAAATGACGAGATCCTGGAGTTTTGACGCTCTCGTCTGGTGCAGGACCGATCGCATGTGAATGTCCAGCGTCGAACCCTGACTGTAAGCCACCTTGCAGATGTTGCACTTGTACGGTTTCTTGTCCTCTTCTTCCGAGGACACGGACGATTTAGTGAGGTTCAGGGATGACGGAGGCGACGTCACCCCAAGCAGAGCAGTGGGTACCGAGTTACTGTTCGTCTGCTGTTCTTGCATCGCCTTCTTCAGCTTGTGCAGGTGGCTCACCGAATTGTAGTGAACCAGGAGAATGTTCTTCTGGGTGAAGCTTTCTTTACAGACGTCGCATTTAAACGGTCGGTTCGGATCCATGTACTTCTCCATCGGGTAGTTCATTTTCTCCCCTTTCCTGTGCAACAGCGTCTTGTTGTGGCTGGTAAGATAGGTTTGGCGCGTGAACGCCAGCTTGCATTTGTGACATTTGTACTTGCGGTTCGGATCTTTGTAGCTGTCTTCCGCTATTGACTGGCTGTTGAGGTAGTCCTCGAGGAATTGCTGCTCTTTGTAGGAATCGTCGCTGTTGTCGTCGACGGGTTCCTCCTCGTCCTCCAGGGACTCCTTCTTCAAAATCTCGTTCAGGGACGGGTCGAGAATGTTTCCGCTGAGACTAGCAAGTATCAAAGGATTGCTCATCAAGCTCTGTTTGTAGTTGTTGAGCTCCTCTTCGGAGAGATCGGAATGGTTCAGTTCGACGTGCTTATGAAGGGAGATGATGGATCTGAAGTTTCTGCCGCAGAGTATGCACTTCGTGGCATCTCTAATAAGATGGTACTGGGAGTGCAGCTGAAGCTTCTCGACCGTCTTGAAGGCGAGGCTGCATTGGTTGCACCGATATTTGTACACGTGCTTTTCGGAAACGGACATGTTCTGTTGGTTTTTTATGTGGATTTCCCTGTAGTGCAGCTGAAGCGTGTTGATGGTCGTGAAGTATTGGTTGCATCCCTTTTTCCAGCACACGTAACCGGGCCCGGTCGGGGTTTGCTTGATCTCGATGTGGCCCAGCTCGTTTTGATGAACGTACAAGTCGTCGAGCGTTTTGCAATTCTTGAAGCAAGTCTGGCAGCGATACTCCTCGTCCAGGTTTTCCTCCGAGACGGGAGACAGAAGCGTTGGCTCGTCGCGTTCCTCCGTCGAATCCGTCGGCTTCTCGAGTTCTTTGCAGTGGGAAGAGGTGCTTCCGCCACTGCTGCCGGGGCTCATGTGATTCGGTTGATGCGGTGACGAGCTGCGATTCACCGCGTTCAGCCAGTGCGACTGATCGACGAGCATCAAAAGTCTTTGCAGGCCTTCCGAATTGACGCTGTGAATTTGCATAACGTGACGTTCGAGAGAGGAGCGCTCGCGAAAGCCGTCCTGGCACAGCGGGCAGAGGAAATCCTTCGATTGGGACTGCTGCTGTTGCTGCTGCTGTTGCTGGGTCGAAACCGACGGAGGCGGAGACGACGATCTCCGACCGCCGCCGTCGGACTGCGAATGCTGTGCCAGAACGTGAGCCTGTATTCGTATTTCCGAGGTGTTCATGTAATTACAATAGGGGCACACGTGGGCCTGCGCATCGGAGGACGCGCCAATTTCGTCTTCCGCGCTCTCCTGCTTACCGCCTTCCCTGCCAACGGACTGGCCGTCCTTCCTCTCTGCAAGAAAAGAAACACAAAAGTCAATCGCACCGAGTGGCCTCCGCGAGGCCGAGGCAGGCGCCACGTCATCGCCATTTCTCCGACAGCAAGCCCAAAAGATCGCGGACGGAAAATGAAAACTCTTCCGTTTGTTCCCGACCCAAAACCGGCGACAGAAAACTGCACGGGGAACAGCTACGCCGATGCAACGATCGGCCGTCAAAACTTCCTTCTTCCTTGCGGTCAAAGTGCTGCCATCGGCCGCGGCTTTTGTCCAGCAAAACATTCTTTGGCCGGAAAGTAAAACGATGAATGACAGAAACGGCCACCACTGGCTGGAATTTCGAATTGACGGGGAATTTTTCGGTCGGTGGCAGAAAAGGGTCTCCAGCGGGGCTTCAAAACGCACTTTCGACAGCGTCAAAATCGCGCACCACACCAAGCGAGCATTAAAAAAAAACGTCTTCTGCTGCGGCCGAGCGCAACCGGGGAAAACCCATCCCCGAACGCGAAAATCGGCGAGCTTTCTGCGGTGCGGTGCCACCTGAAAATTTTCCCGGTCTCGCATTGAGGTCGAACGGGAATTTCGCGTCGAGGTGCTCGCGACCTGGAAGGAAACGGGGAGGCGTGCGTCGACCGGAAGATTTGAATGCCGGAACTCGGAACTTCGGTCCTGAATCGCGGATGAAATAACGGAAAACCCGTCGAAGGCATTTCAATTTTCCCAGAGAACCTCGTCAAACGTTTCCGGCGCTGACCACAGCGAGAATCGCAAGGTTCTCCATTCGGTTCCGGGTCCGGTCCGCGGGCGCGCCTTGATCGGAACCGGGAAAAGCTCGCGGGGGGGGGCCCGGAATCCCGAGTTCGACCCCATTTTCCTCCCCCCGAGCTCGGGAAGGGTGGAAAACTCGTGTGGCAAAGCGAGCTCGGCGCATGACGAGGCGCTCCTCCGGCAACCACGCTTCGCATTTCCTCTCCCACAAGAACAAACGCGGTTTGAGAACGAAGGAGGTTAATTAGGAAGAAAAGAAGAAAAGATTAATGTAATTAAGATGAAGAAGGAATCTCGGGAGACGAGAAGTGGATGAGTAATGAGAGAACGAGACGAGTGGTACCCGTGGGTACCTGTTTTACATTCCTTCTGGTTATTTATACAATGCTTTGAGGGAACTTTAATTCAATTACGGGGTAGTTTAGAGGGGAGTGCTACCTAATTGACTTTAGAACTTCTCAAGTAGAGCCTCTTCAATTTCTGTCACTTTAAAACGCGGACCAGCATTTTATTAGGTGGATGCATGGATAAGTGCCTCTTTCCATTTTCGAGCCCGCGTTCGTTTCCCGGTTCCGCGCGGCAAGACGCGACAGGAATCCCCGCGAAAGGCGCCGTGAATGTCAACGCGAAAAAGGAACCGGCGTGAACCGACGCGCGGCAGAACGTCGAAAGGCGGCTCCGCGCTCCATTCGTCAACTCTCGCAGGAGTGCAGGAATTTTCTTCTCCGCCGCGGGGCGAAGACTGCAGCACGCACGACAGCAGACGATGGAGCGGAGCAAGCGGAGTCAGAAAGCGGTTGCGGGGAGAGAGAGAGAGAGAGAGAGAGAGAGAGAGAGAGACAGAGGAAGGAAGGAATCGAGAATGACTGTGCACAAAAAGAACATAAACTAATTGAAAAAAGAAACTACAAAGTAATGTAATTGCTCTAGGAATCATTATGTGAAGAGAAGGAGAAGTGAAAAGTGCTTAAAAGTCCGCGTGGGAATGGCGAGTCGAAGTTGAAGAGGGGTTGGGGGAGGAGCAAGCAATTACGCGTACGTCTTTTCCACGCGTACCTGATTCGAGTTCGCTGACGAAACCTTCCGGAGCGGAGACGACCTGGAAAACGTCGCCGATGTCGGCCTGAAGATCCTTCCCCTCCGACCTCCTCTGAAGCTGGTGGAGCTGCTCCATTTGGAGATGTTTCATGGAGCGGACGTGCTGGAAGAGCTGGAGCTTGGCCCGGCTGGAGAACGCGCACAGGGCGCAGTGGTAAATCCTGTCTTCGGGGTCTCTGAGCCTCTCCTCCGCCTCCCGGAGGTGGCGGAAGAGCAGGCAGCCCGCTTCGTGGCGCTGGCCCGCGGTGTGGAGCTGGAGCTTGTGAGCGGAATTGGTGTAGTAGTCGCAGGGGTGACACCGCACTTGTATACCGCCGGGGGAGGACACGTATTTGAGTTTCCACTCGTTCCGGAGCCCGCCTTCTTTCACGTGGTTCACGTGTTGGAGCCGCTGGAGGTGCTTGTCGGTTTTGCAGTGGAGCTGGAAATTAGCTTTGAGATTCGTTTTGTAGGTGCAGAGTTTGCAAACGTAGTGACCGGCGACGACCGCGAGTATTTCCTGTTCGCGAATTTTCGTTCTGTCCGCCGACAGATGGTGGGATAGCGACTCGAGGGAGTCGGTGGAGAAGTTGTTGCAGACGCAGCACGTGAAGAGATGAGTTGGGTTGGGATCCGCGGGTTCCGGCGGGGGCTCCATGGTCTCCGGATTGAGCCCCATATCCATGTGGGGTGCCAGTTCTGGCGGTATGTGGGGCGGCAGTTGGCCCCCCGTCATCATCTGAATGAGAAGAGCTTGATTGTAAGCCATGTCCGCGAGGGCCGCTTCCGTGTGGGGCGGAGGCTTGTCTCCGGGAAGGGTGAGCCCGGGGTGGAAATGCAGAAGCGATTCGAAGTTGAGCTGCTGCTGCTGCTGCTGCTGAGAGTGAAGGGCACTCAGCGTCTGCATGTGTTTCACGTTCTGCTGCAGGACCATCATGTTGTGCGTGTGTTTCTCGCTGGTCATGTGAATGCGGAGGTTTCGAGCGACGTTGGTCTCGTAGTTGCACACGTCGCACCGAAAGGTCGGCTTCGGTTTCTGCGACTGCACGGCCGAACTGACGGGCGTGAGATGGTGATGGGGCGCGCTCGGACTCGGCATTCCCGCAGGTTTGTGATGCTGAGGAGGAGTTTGATGCGGGGAATGCTGCATGACGGAAGGACTGCTCTCCGACGTCGGCACTCCGCCGTTCTGGAGTTCCTGCATGTTGTTCAGATGTTTATCCGATTGCATGTGTATGCTGAGATTGCCTTTCGTGGTCGTGGAATAATTGCAGACTTCGCAGCGGTAGGGCTTGTACCCGCAGGTGTACGTCTCTCCCCGGGCGAGCCTCGGGTGGGGTTGACCCGCGATGCAGTAAATGCAGGAGGTTTCGCTCTCCGGATGCTTTTCCTTCATGTGGATTTCCAAAGTTTCCTGGTACTTGTAATGCCAATTGCATTTGGGACATTTGAGCGTTTTACACGAGTTTCTGGAATGCATCCCGGCAAGGGGACCGCCGACCCCGCCCAGACGAGAGGAACTTAGGATGAGTTCGCATTTCGCGCATTCGACGCCGCTTGGACGTCCCCCCATGTGGTCGGGACAGACTCCGATCGTGGTGCCGGTGAGAAAGTTGGGGGGCGGCGCGGGATACGGCAGCGACGAGGTCGGCGTCGCAGCCATCAGCGGTGAAAGGGCCGAGCCGGGCGAAGTCCCCGCGCCGGGCGAAACGCTGCTGCTGCGGCCGGGCGCGTTCCCTGCCGACACCGGACTCTTCCGCGTCAGATCCATGACACTGTTCAGCATTTTGTTGTTATTGTTATTGTTACCGTTGTTATTATTATTATTATTACTACTATTATTATTATTATTATTATTATTACTAGCATTATTATTGTTATTATTATTATTACTAACATTATTATTATTATTATTATTATTATTAACACTACTACTAGAACTACCGTGCTGAGGTAGGGAGACCGAAATCTCAGGAACATGATTTTGGACGACGGGCGACTGCAGCGGGCGCCGCGGGAGGGTGGTATCACCCCCGGCCCCGCCCGCGCACTCGGAGGAACCTTGATTACCGTTACCGCTCGGTGGGCGAGAGTTTCTCACTGGCTCCGAACCGAAAAGCTTATGCGGCGGCTTAAGAATGAGGGACACCGCCGACAGCGCAGGTTTGTCCTCTGGTATGGTCGTCGACAGTGGCTCCAGAAAGGAGACCAGCGGCTCCTTCTCTCTACCCACGCACTGTATAATCGCGGAAGCATTCTTCTGGCCGAGAATCTCTTTTTCGTCCTCTCGCAGCACCACGTTGTGATCTCCCATCGCGTGGGCGACGAACGATTTTGCGTATCCGAAGGAGAGCTTGCATATGAAACACATAAGGATGGGCTTCACCGGAACCGAGGAACAGTCTTTGCTGGGAAACTGCTTTCCTTTATCTTCCTTTCCGCCATCCTCGCCCTCCCGTTTTCCCTCCCGATCGCAGATTTTATCACGAACCGTGTACACCCTGTAACTGTGCATGATAGGTACTTCAGGAACTATCTTTTTGTCTTGCAGAATGCGATTGGCGAGGGCGGCGGACGATCCGTACAGAGCCGAGTAGAAAGACGAATTGCGGGAGACGTAGAAAGCGTTCGCGATCTGAGGAAAGGACTGCGGCTGCGAGGTGTTGACACCTCTGCCGTCAATGATGCACCCGTCGCCGATCAGCTTCGGCAGTTCGGCTATGGTGTCCTCCTCGCTCAGCTCGCTGTCGTCGATGATGTATGCAGAACCGTCCGGGTTGTACACAATCTTTCCATCAAATTTCTCGACGTCGCTGGTGCCGCAAGAGTCCTCGTTCGCCTCCATCTCGCTCTTCTTCATGCCGATCTCACCGGCCGGTCTCAGCCTTGTCACTTCTTCGTCGGAGGAGCCCTCCTCGTCCGAAACTTTCGTAATCGGTCCCTGGACTCGCGTACATGGCACGTCATCTAATAGGAACTTGCTGCCCTGGGGAGGCGAAGACACTCTTCTTTCGTCTTCTCGGCCGGCGATGAGCGCCGCCGGCGGCGACGCCGATGCTTCCTCTTCCGGACTCATTTCACCTTCTCTGTTTCTCTTTCGCTTTCTTCTATTCAAGGAACTTATAAAGGCGGGTTGCGACGAATCTACGACGCGGGTCAAGTTCAGTGGCGGTCCGTTAGTGCGGCGGTGCTCATGCTGGGATGGCGCGGGATCTACGGGCGCGCCAGCAGCGAGCGGGGTGGGCATGGCGACCGACGCAAGCTGGCGTTCTCGATCATCACATTATGACTCGTCGGCAGCTTCCGATCTGAAACGAAAGGAGAGAACACTGAATTTCCGGAGGATCTAGGAGGATCTCTGTGCAGACGCGGACGTGCATCCTCCGACGTTAATGGTAACTTTCCTTCGCGAAGGACAAAGGAAACCTCCCAAGAGCATCGGTACGCATTGGAACGGGCAACATTAGACAGACAATAGCAAACGCTTTGTTCGCAAGGAAAAATTTTTTTCTTTCGTTTTGATGTAACAAGGGGCTCCAACGGTGACTGTCTAAAAGCATTTGATGGAAATCGATTATTGTGGGAATTGAACCGTGGGCCCCATTCGTGGCCCTTTCGTCCTCCGTGCCTCCAACCACCTCCTTTTCATCGGATACCTGGCCAACTTCCACGAAGCAAAATTTGCGACCATCCGAGTTTCGCATCGTTTAAAATCCGCGGCAGGTAGACCGCGGGCAACTTTTTGCCGGTGCGGCAACCTCGAACCGGGGCAACATTTCCTTCGAACTGCAATCGCTCCGACGGATTCCCCCGGCGCGGCCGCAGCACGCGGAAGTCCAAGAGCCAAATCCTCGCCGCAGACGTTTCGACCTTTCGCTAGGCACAAACCCCCGGGGATTGAGGCACCGCGCGCAAGTTCTCCTTTCCGAGGGAAACGCCACGCCCGCGACTCGAACGCGACAAAAAAAACCGATCTGCGAGTCGGGAGAGAGGCGTCGAACCTGACCAAACGCGGCGCAGACCACTCTCTCGGCCGGAAACCAATCGGAAGCGGGACTCGGGCCCGCGCAATCGATGCCCGCGAACGTTCCGAGCGTTCGGCGAAAAGGTCAACGGGAGCGGTGACCTTTTCGGGCGGCGGAAAGGGAGCCCGATCCGGAAGGCGCAGCGGCTTCTTCCGACCGTACCGGGGAAGACCGACGCGGAAACGGAAACCTTGCCTCGCACTTCCGCACGCGGAGCCTTCCTCCGAACGCCTCTGCCGCGGGTCTTTCTCCCCCACATCCAAGTTACGAGATTCCAACGAAAATCCCTCCCGTTGCCACACAAAGAAACTCGTCTTCCTCGACTTCTCTCGTTTTTGGCCCTAAAAGCAGAATAATTAACCTTGGAATCAGCCCACCCGATGCCAATATCATAAAACACCGGCTTAGCACCGAGGACATTCCGTCCAATTTATAGCGCAACTTCAGCTCTCGACTCCGGCCACGGCGGCCATGCTTCGAAAAATCAGGTTCAAGGTCGTTTCTCCTCAATCAACCCTCCCCCGGACTCCGCGCCGAAACCTTCGCTTCCGGAAGCGGCGCCGGAAGGACCCCACGTGCCCGGGCCCCCGGGACCGCACGACGTCGGTCGCGCTCGACGCGCCCAGACCGAGGGACGACGCGAGGCAAAGCGCGGAAACCTTCGCCGCTTCATTTCGTTGTTTATTGCTTTTATTATTACATAATACCCACCCGAAACACATATCGAACCCCCGCATCCGCCCTTCAGCGCCCTCCCCCATCTCGTGGAAGCAACTTCATTTTAGCTTCATCTGATATCCATGCATATTTTATACGCTTCTTTTCATCCTCCCGGAGGTCCCGGAGCCTTTTCCTCCTTTTCCGGGCTGCCCGTAAAATGATCGACGAGGCCTCCCTGATGCAACGGGCTCCTCGTTCATTTTACCCCGGGAATAATTTCCGCGCCCCCTCCTCACTTCCTTCTCTTCGCATTATTTTCATAATACCAACGCCTTGGGGATAAGAAAAAGGGAAGAAAAAATACATACATATATATATTTATATATACATTCAAAATGGCGGATTTCATTATTGTTTCTCATCTTTTCTTTGTTTTCCATCCACTTCCGTTGCGTGATGCGTCACGCCGTTCGTTTTCGCGAGTCGAGCCCGCGAATTCGCGGCGAAACAGGTGCGCGGCCCGGTGGGGGGCGATCCGCAGGAACGGCCGGGCGGAATCGGGGCCGGCTCCCGCCGCCAGATAACGATTTTCCGAGCCCTCCGCGTTTCCCGGGGAAATGCGGGGCCTTCGCGGAGGCATCTGCCGCCGGGCCTTCCCCGCCCTGGAAGCGTCAGACAAGGCCCCGCATTGTGATCCGCGAGTCGCTTATCACGCCAGCGCCTTTATCTGTCCCATACATTCCGTTTGTGTGCGTCAAGCAAATAAATAAACAAATAAAATTATTGAACTTTTTAAGGAAAAACGATTCTTTTCTTCCCTCTCGTATTTACCCAAGGATCCTGCGATTGCACGGGGCAACCAATCCACCGGTTATCAGACTCATTCATTTCCGACGCGGGGCGGGTTTAAGGAATCTCTCCGCGGCCTCTCCCCGAACTTTTCCGACCCCCCCCCCCACCCGCGGTCTCTTTTTCGGCGGCGGAACCGAAGACCGACGGACGCCCGTCGGGCCGAACGCATTCGAGATCTTGGAAAAGTTTCCACGCGGACGCAGACGAAAATCTTCGGAAATTTGGATTCGGCTTCGGAGGAGATCAACGCCGGGGATTCCGCAAAATCGGAAAATCATCCCCGCACGGCTTCCGTCGCGGTTCAACCCCCTTATCGAGGGCAGATAACGAAGATTATCCGAGTTCTTGTGAGGGCGAAAAAACGAGGAGGGCTCGCGGCAAGCGGATCCAGAAACCGGGAAGGATCTTCCGAATGAGACCGTCGCGGGTTTCGGGGGCATCCCGACGTTTGTTTCCCCGCAAAGGAGTTGAGATTCAGCCCCCGAAGCGGATGCGGAAACGAAAATCCCGCGGATGCTTGCCGGGATCGAAAGGCGACGGGAACTTCGAGGGAGGCGCCCGGTCGGGTTAGGTCGCTCCTTTTCCCTTCTTCCCGTCGGGGTCGGAGGAGTGCGAACGGAAACCTCTCCGGGATGCGGTGTCCAGACCGTTCCCGAAACGGCGCGATGCCCTCATCCCGTCCGTCGCTCGCACATCGGAGGCAGGGATAGAAAGGACTTCCAATGGAAACAAAAAATAATTAATTTCGGATTAAACAATAGAAACTGAAAAAGACAAAATGAATAGTTCAGAAAATTAAAGAAATGAAGTTTGATTGAGGTTTTTAAGCAGTGCGCTTGCGCATCACAATAAACGGAAATGCGTAATGAGTGTTATTATACGCAGGCGTGGATACAGCCATCACTCAGGTACCATCTCGACCGTGACTGCTTAATATTCTCCGGGTGAAGTCGGTTCCTGGAACCGGACCTTTTCCACCCCGGGACCGCAACTTTCGCGGGTCGGCGACGCTCCTCGGTTTCCGACGTCACATCCACCCCCCGTTTCCCTCCGCGAACCCCGACCGAGGCCGGGGAGACCTCTCGGAGTCGGGGACGGTCCCGCGGAGGAAGTCTCCTCCGGGCGCTTTCGCGGCCCGCCTCCCCGGCAAGCGGCGGTTTCTCTCCCGACGCCGCGTCCCGCTCCGATCGTCGCATCGAAAAGCAATTTGCCACCGGAGCCGACGAGCGGGGAGAGAATCGAAGGGAGGCAAACATCGCTTAAGCGACAAAAACGGGAAAATTTCGGCGCAGACCCGCCATCGCTGTCAAAGATGATCACGTGGAAGCAACCGGATTCGACGAAATATTTTTGACGTCATTATTATTCGCGAGTGAATTCCGCCGCCATTTTTCTTCTCCGCAAGGGCCTTCGAGCAATTTCCCAGTTTTCTTTGTTCCTTCCACCATTTTTGCTTTCACTTCTCGTTACCGATTCAAATCGCAGAAAGTCTTTAATTTCAGAGCGACGACGACGACGACGGCCGATAATAATAATAATAATCGGAGCCGGGGATAAAGCCGGCCTCCTAAACGGCCACTTTTTCGCTCTTTTCCAAATCGGCTAATGACGATAATTATTACAAAAAAAAAAACCGGAAAATGGCCCCGACAGAGTTTTCGATGAAAAATCAAATCCGGCGCCAAACAAAGCATTACGTAATTATATTTAGAATAATTATCCACCATACTTTTTTTCGCAGGCAAAAGGAAGGGAAATTAGTAAATATCGAATTATCTCGATAATTATTGCCAACCCCCGTCTGTCTGGTACCACGACCGTTTTTCAACCGCCACCCGAAGGTTCCCTGCGGATAATTACACGCAAACGGCGGAGAATCTCGACGGGGACTTGCCCCTCCCCGGTCCTTCCGCCGGGCCGCCGGGGACCGGGAGGAAACCGCGGAAAAGGCCCCCCGAAAAGCACGACCGAGAGGAAAACTCGCAACACTCGAGACGAGGCCGAAAAAAGGCATTAACTGGTGTATAATTAGTTAAACGACCAGAAATCATTTGATTATAATATTAGACCGGGCGGAATGCTCCGAGTATTTTGTCTTTTCTCCCTCGTCCCAACGTACCTAATTTTAATACCCGAGCCCGATTCGAATCTCCGTCGTTAATTATGGGTTAATTTCTTTCATTATCTTACGCTTTTCCATCTATTCACGCATTGTCCTACGAAATTTTTTGCGCCCCTTCCCGGAGCCATCACGAAATGGGCAGAGCGGGACTCTCGGGTCGACTCCCAAGCGCTTCGCCTCTAATTTGCGATTTCGGTTCGAGCGTAAAAACGACTGCGCGAACGTCCCGGCGCTGCCGGGCGCCGATTCCGCGTTCGCTCCCGGAAGCGGACTCCTCCGCGGCGTTCGCGGGGCGGCCGTCGGGGGAGCCCGGACCTCCGCCTCCCTCGCCCGATCGAACCCGTCGATCGGTAATTAATTATACTTTAAGAAGTGTCAGGCACCGGAGGCGGGGACGCGGAGCGGAGGGCGCGGGGCGAGGATGCCGAGGATATTCTTCACATGGTGGCGTACCTGAGGCTCGGACCTTGAAAATGTCTTTTGTCTCCGGGCCGGGATGACGGAAGCCGGCCGCGTCGGACCTCCTCGGCTAAGCATGCGCGGAATTCGCCTTCTTAGCGTCCCCCCGAACGTGACGATTAAATCGGCTTATATCTACATCAAATGCACACCTGAGATTTTAGGTATATAATAAATTCGGAGGAGAGCCGAGTCTCACTTGTGGGCTCCGAGAAAAAAATTATTAATTATTAAGGGGTGTATACAAAATGATTTTTCCGGCGAAAAAAATGACAAAAATTCTCAGAGGGATGAAAAAACAACCCCTGACAAAGACGAATTGGAAGAATTGTCACTGTGTATAAAAGAAATCGATGTTTATCTTTTATTAGGTGGAAGATGGAAAAAGGTATCGGAGAGCGAGTGGTATGGCATTTCGGGACGGGCGCATTTTTTAATGCTATAAAAAGGGGCCCCAAGACACCTTCCTTTGTTGCCTGCCTCTTTCTCCGTTTTTGTCTTCTTCATCCCTCTGCGAGCACTCACTCAGCTGTGTTAAATTTCTTTTTCTTAAGGGATACATTGTTGCTCCTATTTGCTCGCCGTGCGATCTTTTGTCTTCTCCCTCAGTCTTCGCCGTCGGCGAGCATTCCCGACCGGAGCGGCATCGCTCGGGCGACGCCGTGGAAGCAGGTGTGACGCCGGAGAGGGACTTCGGAGGCGGCCCCCGCGGAAGGCACCGGAAACAAACCTTCGGCCACGAGTTTGCAAGCAGAAACGGGAAGCGAATCGCGACCGACGGAAATGATGCGTCATTAAACGGGTACTAATTAAAAGTACGCTCGAATGACGAAAAACACGCATCCCCTTCCTAACAATTAATTGATTAATTATAATTAACAAAGATGGCTATCAGGTGTCTAATGGGCACTACCTTTTTCCGGCGAAGGCTGTAATTAAACATCGGGACGGCTCTTTGATATTTACTCAGGAAAACGTTCGCCCGTGCGGGGAAAAAGGACGCGTTCTCGGCCGGTTTTCGCACCCCCCCGACGTCCGTCGGGCCGCGTCGGGATCGGATGTCGACGCGGAGCCCCGCCGACGAGTGCGCGGGAATCCTCGGACGGCCCCGGATTGCATTTATCCCGACTTCCGTGCCCCCCCCCCCCGCAAAGGGCGGCGAATTTACGCCCCGGCGAACGTCGCCTCCCCGGATGGTAACCCAAACTCCCGGGAAGGCGCGCGCTTTGCGGCTCTTCGAACGCGAAAAGTCCCGGATTGCTGGTAATCCCGTCGTGGGCCCCGCATTCGGAGCAACCGGCAAACGCGAGGTCCCGAAGGGAAACGGAAGCGGAAACGCTTCGAAACTTTCCGAGTTTCTTGCCTCGGACCCCCGATACTTCGACACGAAGAAATTGCAAAAGTGATTTCGATGCGAGGTGGAAAAGGGGCCGAGGACCACACGCAAAACCAGAACAACCGTACACGATAAATGGGAATAAAATATCGTGAAAATATTTATTATTTATATATACCATGATAATATTGTATATGTACAAGTAAATAAAACCGAAACCGATACGAGGGAGTGTAGGTCAGAAAACGCGTACGGTCTCGTGTGTGTCCCGCAACGGGGACTTGTCACTCCATCGCGTGGGTGACCCGGACAACCGTTCCCTCGCCTCCCCCCCCCCCGGTCCGACCGATGGACACCCTAGCTGGAAACCGGAAAATTTCCCGACGCCTCGATCCCGGAGCTCCGAACCGCGGATGGCGAACGCGTCCCGCTCGAATGTCGTCACCTTTCCCGTCGGGGCTCGGGGTTGCGAAAACTCACCCCGCGACGCTCTCGCGGGATTCCGCGCGAACGCCGAAAGCCCCCGCTTCCGGTCGAAGCGGCCGCGGCCCTCGATCGGATTCCTCGTCTTCTCTCGCGGTCGCGTGCTGCCGCGAGGGCGTTTTTCCGACCCGGACTCTTCTCGTTTCGCTTCTCCGGAGAGTTCCCGAAAAGAAAAGCCCCGGGGGAGGCAAAAGCTGGGGGAGGACGCCGGAGCCGTCGGGTGCGCTTCCGGCGGAAGACGCGGAGCGGAGGCCCTTCGCGCCAGCGGGCCCTCGGCGCGTGCGAATCCTTCGGATCGCGATTCCGAGGCGAGGCCGTCGGAGCGATTTTCGACGGGAACGCGTCGAACGGCGGGATTTCGCCGGAGACGTCTCGGTCCGCGGGGCAACCGAACGATCCGACGGAAGCCGACCACATGCGTGAAAACGCACGGGCAGTGCCATCGCCTGGGCAGCGGTCAAATCATCCGCGTTCGCCGGGCGTTCGGGAGGGCCTCGGACCGGGGGCGGGGGTCGGAACCTTCCCTTTTCCGTCCGTTCCTCCTCTCCAGACGCCGTCCCGCGCTCTCCCGGTCCGCATCCCGTCGGAACGGTCATTTTACTCTGCGACGAACGGGAAATAGTTTTATTACCCGAAGGAAATGACCTGTGAACCTCCGAACGTGTCCGACGTACGAAGCCCGAATTTGTTACGGCCCGGACTATTCTCCCATTTTCCTCTCCGTTACTGGTTAATTATAATATTTAATATATTCAGAAAAAAGTTAGGCGGCGGGCCGCACGGAAGTAAAAAGGCAGCAACACGTGCCGCATTAATTAAATAATTTTTTTGGATAACAAAAAGCGCTCGGCACGTTCGGGATGAATCTCGGATGAACGGGAAAGAGAGAAAAAAAAAGAAAAAGCGGATGTTCCCCACGGTAACAATATGATAATGCGGCACGGGCGCCGGGGCGCGTACGCGGCGGGTTCGTTTCATCTATCAAAATGTACCTGATGACATAATTTTGCGCAGTTCAAATCGCAGGTATCCAACAAAACGGAAAATCCCAGCATGAAATTTCCACCATTACATAAAAACATGTCCGCAGCAGGTCGAATTACGATTTTTTGACTTTTTATTTCTTTTCTCAAAAAAACGACTTTTAAAAAGAAAATGAAAAAAAAAAAAAATTAAAAAATTAAATAAATGCAAAAAATCTGCGAGGAAACCAAATACTTTTCGCACACCAAAGCGGCAATTAATGCTTGTAACCGGAAGTGAAACCACTAATTAATTAAATATTAATTACCATCGATTTTGCAAAAACTAATAAAAAATAAGTTAAATTTCCCGCTCGAATTGCAATTAACCGCTCGAACTCCCGATGTAAACCATGCGGCCGTTCGCCGCGAACTGCCTTCCCTCCATCAACCGAAACAAATGAATCGCGGAGGAGAAAGAGAGCGGGAGTGGGGCGGAATACACAAAAAGTAGGGAGAACGCACACAAAAGCGAGAGAGGGGAAATGTTTAAATCTACTTATGCAAGGAAAAAAAAATAAATTCTTCTAGGCGGGAGTTAAGATGTACCTTTTTAAAAGAAAAAATTATTTTCCGTCTTCGTCGCGCGCCCTCCTCGCGGTCGATCTTCCATCTCTCTCCCGCATCGGAGGAAGGTATAAGAAATGTCATTTACAATGGAAAATATAAATTAAAACCTATACATAGCTTATGGAGTAATTAAACTCCGAACATGATTTTTTTTCTTTTTTTTTTTTTTTTCTTTCGTCTTATTTTCCCTACGTATCCCAGCAGCGCATGTTTTTAATTTTTTTCTTCTTCTCTTCATTTTCTCTTCTTTTTCGTGTGCCGGGGACGATTTCCCGTTCCGCGGGAGGGAGGCCTCCGTTCCCGCTTCCGCGGAAAGGGCTCCTCACGGCTCGGACGGGGGCCCGGGGGCGCGGGCCGCACTCGCTCGGCCGCGACGGAGAAAAAGCTCCGGCGAAAAAAAAAAACGCCGGGGGAAAATAAAGAGGATCGTCGAAGAAAAGGACGTGCGGAGGACAATGGAGGCCACGTTTTGAGGTTTAGAAACTTTTATGATTGTTTCATAAAAATCCGTTATGAACAGGG
>JAOWBB010000005.1:1619737-1645076 GCA_028565995.1 Ricinus marginatus
CCCGGGGACGCCCTCCGCCAACCCGAAAACTCAACCAGCACGGCAATAAGTGGAAAATAACGCACCGTTCATCGCGCCGGTACAACATCATGACCAATTTCGTTCGGTTCCCGCGAGCATTGTTCCAGGAGAGATCCATTCGAAACCTGCAAGTTAAAACATCTCGGGAGAGTCACCTCCGGTAAGGCGAGAGAGAAGCGGAGGGCGTCGCGAGGGGCTCGGCTCACGCCCGACAGCGACGGATTTCGCTGCTGCGGGACGCTTCGTCACGACCGCATTTACCCCCGATCCGACGGCAGCCCAAACATGAGGAGACTCCGGCCTTCTGCCGCCGATATCCAGAAATCGGCGGAACCGTAAATCTTCCGAACTTTCTCCCGCGTCGAAGCCGCTAACTTTCCAAAAGTTTCCGCAGCGATTCGGACACAGATTAAGGAAATGGATTAACCATTTTTCACCGCGGTGATTCGGAAAAAGCGGGAATTCCGGGCGCGAGAGGCAGAGGGCGTTCGGAAAAGAGGAAAATGCGAAACTTTCGTCTAATTGTGAAATGCTTTTCCGCGAGAGACGCCGAGGGAAGTTGCTCAATGGAAGGCTGCTGATTCGGCCGAAGATTAACCGCTTACTATCATTTCTTTCTTTTTTTTTTTTTTTTTTTTTTTTTTTTTTTTACGACGTTTTCATACTTTAAAGTTTTACATAAAAATAAATTGCGGTCTCGGAAAGTGTATTTTCGTATAATTTTACAATTTGCCAGAAAACCGTTTGGAAAAACTCCCGGTTGTCTGTCGGGGATATCGCTCGACCGCTTTGACAGGGGATCGCGGCCTCCCGAATCGGGCCGCGCCGCGACGTCCACCCAACGTAACCGACACCGGCGTCGGTCGCGTCCCGCTCCGGATTTTCCGGATTCCTCGGAAATCCCGGTCGCGTCGAAGCGGAAACGGATCGCTCCCTTCGAAACCTCGCCAAGCCGAAGGAGACGCTGCGGACGCGGAAGATCTCCCGGCGTCGTTTCGGGTCCCCCGAACCGATGCCGAAAAAGGCCTCGCTCGAGTCGCGGAGGATTGCAAGATGAAGATGGCACGTCACGTTCGATTTTTATTGGTCCACACACATTCCTCATCCACCGTTACTGCGAGGATTGAATCACATTAAATTATTCAAAAGGACTGCCTTTTTGAATAATTTAATAAAATATTCTCATATACGACAATTATAAAGAATAACAGGACGAAGAAGAAAATCTGTGGCTTGAATTAATTCGATGTAGATAACTTGGATGAATGTTAATTGTACCTGGATATCGTACTCGGACCGTAAATTCATGGACGATGACAACGGTCATGCCATTTCTACGTGCGTTATTTCTTTATTATCTTCTCTTCTTCTCTTATCTCCCGAATTCTTAATGAACAAAGCCGCTTTGATATTAAAATTTGTCTAAAAAACGCTATAAACAAGGAGGAAGTTTTCTCGTGGCTCCTTTGCTCCTAAATGGGAAAACGCTTTTTATTGTCCTTTGTCTCGTCCATTCATTCCGTCCGATCGGGCGCGTTACCCTTCTCTGCCCCGCGCGTCGGCCCCCCCCGCAGAAATCGGATCCGGCCCCCTCTCGGAGTCCCGGACCTCGAGAGAGATTCCGGAACTGCCGCGCGACCGCGCCCGGGATTCTCGGCGGCCCCTCGATCGGCGATGACGCTCGTCGAATTAAAGCTCGTCAACGGAGTAACGTCGATGGCTGTCGATTAATTAATTAAAAGTCGTTAAGGAGATCAAATGGTGGTGTCAATTACGAAGGTCCGTAATGAGAAACTTTTAGCCGGGGACCGGCCGGAGAAGAATCCTCGGAAAACCGCGGCAGCGGCGACCGGATTTCTCCCGGGCCGAAAGAAGACCGTCCCCGGAGAGGGAAGCGGCGGATTTCGATCCCTTTCCAAAATCGATCGGGGAGCGGGGACGAAAGCGAAAATGGCGAGCGGGGAAAAAAAATTCGGAAGGTTCCCCGCTGAAAAGAAGTCGGGAGAAATGAATATCGAAGCTAATCAAGTTTCCCATTTTTCCAAGTCGGAGGCGAAGAGTTCGGGCCCGGAGTCCCCCGAGACGAGAACAACGTCACAGATCCGTAATCAACGGCTCCTTCACGCGGAGTCCGTCCCCCGGAAAAACTGTTTCCCGTCCTTGACGTAGCACGTTCGCTCCGATTCATTTTAAGCGTCTCTCTGGAAAATGAATTGCGTCTCGTCAAAAGAAAAATAAATTAGAACGCACTCTTATGTATAAATTTCAATTTTCATTTTCTTTGATCGTCTTTCCGGCCCCGTCGGATCCGCGGAAAAGCGAGCGAAACGTAGGTGACGTCACGTAAGAAGCGCGAACTCGCCGGAATGCGAACGCGACCGCACTTCCGCTTTCGGATCGCGATTCGCACCGTCCCCGGGCGGTCCCGTTCGTCTTTCCTTTCTGTCGCGCGATCCGCGGCGAGGGACTCGCTCGCCGAAAGGCACCCGGAACCGCGGTTCCGGGTCGTCCGGGAGGGAAATTTTCACCCTTCCTCCGCGAGTTCCCGCGGAGCGAGGGCCGAGGGGCCCGCCGCGGCGGCCTCCGCGATGTGCGCATCCCGACGCGGGAAGCGGCCTCCGCGCCGCGCGAAGAAATCGGGCTCGAAAAAAAGAGCGAGAAGAAATTTCGTTTTCGCTCCGAGGAGATCTCGCCTCCGCTTTCCCTCCCCGCGATCACCCCTCCCGTTCCTCCCCTCCTTTCACAGAATCCCTCTCCGCTCCCCGTCGCTTCCAGAGGATGCGGGGGAGGCGAAATCGTACGAAAGCAGACGACAGCGGAGACGCTTCGCCGATGCCAGTGTTGCCAAAATGGCTCCGTAAAACGTTACCGCAGCACACGGACGGCGTTTATTCATTTCATTTGGCCGGATGCGTTACACCGCCATGCATTTCCGACCAGTGCGTTAATCGTCGCCGTAAATAAAGCAAGTGGTGATGTCGAATCGGTCAACGTGACAGGTTGGTAAAGGGCTTCGGGGGCGTTTCGACGCGAAGCCGGCCGAAAACCCGCGAGCGGTCGCGGGTGCGCCGCGCGGACCTCCGGCGGTCCGTCGTCCCGGGGTCCCGGGGCCGCCCCCCGGGGAATCCGCGATCCCGCGCCGACGGAAAGCTCCGGGACGGATCGGTGCGCTTCCTCGCGTGGGCGAGCCCTCATTAAGTCGTTCGGCTCCTATTTTTAGCCGCGCCGCAAACGAGAGAGCGCTTTTCAATTGAAATACATGTGCGGAGGTGAAGACGGCGGAGGAAAGGTCGCCGCGTAAAAAGAGCACGAGACAAAGCGGTCCGCGTAACGGAGATAAAGTTGCTCTCTTTGGTCATCGGCTCCGGCGGGAGGATCTTATCTGATTCGGGGGGCGGGGTGGAGGGAGGGGGAGGTTCGGAGAAAGAATCCGAAACTTTGGAGCTTTTCCAAAGCTCGTATTATATTTTGATTGAATAAAACGACACATTTGTTCCGATTCCATTATCCAAATTAGTGATTTGAATGACTGCTTCTAATTAGCTGTGCGTGTGGTGTTGAGCTTTCTTCTTCCCCTCTCTCGCCGCCGCCGCCGCCCTCCGCGAGCTTTCGAAGGCGCTTTCGGCGGAATTTTCGCCGGTCCCCCGACCCGCTGCGCGAGCGATCGCGTGCGGGCACCGTCGCCCGGCGGAGCTCCCCCTCCCGCGGGAGGGAGGAAGGAGGGGCGCTGCGGGGGCGGGTGCCTCCTCCGATTTTCCCCATCGGACGGAGACGCGAGGACTCCCGGAGGTGCGAACGAGTCTTTCTCCCTCCTGGAAACGGCCGAAAGCTCGCGAAGCTCTCGGGGAAAGTGGGATCAACGCCGCCGCGTCGGAGGGTCGGTCCCTCGCCCGCTTCCTCGGAGGTGAGAGTCGGGGAGTCGCTCCCGAAGAAGTCCTCTCTCGTCCGCCGCCGGAAATCGATGCGGAGACGATCCGGCGACGGTCCGGCGATCGAGGTTGAAAGCCGACTTCCTTTTGAAATCCGAGGCTCGTCCGGCGCGACCGTCCGAGATGGCGCTGCCTCGACGCATCGAACGGGGACGAAAAGGTCCGGAGCGAGCTTTTCGCTCGCGGGCGCGTTCGGCGGTATTTCCCGGAGCCCGTTTCCGATTCGGGGCCCGCCGCGTCCCGCGCGATGCCGGGACGCGCCGCGAAACGTGCTCCAATTAATTCTTGTGATAGAATACTCGTGAATGACATTTCTCTAAAAATACCATTTCTTTTCGCTCGTAAAAAAAGTGTTATTTTGATCACCTCGTCATCTTGGCTCGCATCCACTCTTTCTCCTCTCGTCCCGTTCCTCGTTCTTCCTTGAATCATCTTACGCGTAGGTCCTCCAGACGCGAGACGTGGTCCGCTTACGGTGCAGCTTCCTTTGCGCTTTTCCGATTTTGCCGGAAAGTCCGGAAACGCCCTCCGCGGCCAGTGCCCCGAGGGCGTCGGTTCCCGGTGGCGCTGCTCCGGTCGCCGTCGAATCGTCGAAAGCGATCCGGACCGAGAATGACGAACCCGAAGGATTTCGCCCCGGACGGTGCGGGATCGCGAGGTTTTCCGTCCTTCCGCCGACTCCGCGGTCTTTTTCGTCCGTCGCCGGACCGCGCGCCGCCGCCTTCGGAACTTCCAGTTCCGGCGAAGGAATTTTCCCGAGCCTTTCGGTGACTCTCGTTCGGGCAACCCTCCGCGCGGGGACGGAAAGTTTTCGCCGATTTGCTTCCTTGGCTTTTCTCCCTTTGTGCCGCGGCATCGGACGTTCAAAATGTGCCTTCCAAGGCTTCCGTTAACTTCGCTCCCGCCGTTCCGAGAGAAAACACGTTTTCCCCCGGTCCTCCCGATGTTCGTTTCGAAGGTTCCCGCGCTCCCGCCCTCGACGAAACCGACGGCAGCGGCTCCCGCACTCGTCACCGAGATCGTACCTTTTTTCCCGAGCGAAGCTCGAGTGTCATCCAGATTTGAGAAAACACAAAGGAATCGAAAGACTGCGAGGATCGCGGGGAACGCGGAACGGTTCGGAAAGAAAAATTTGGAAGAGGGGCTCCGCTTTGTGGAAAATCGCTTGAGCGTACAAAAGGAAGCAGAACTGGACGGTCGAACGAGTTAAATATAAAAGACCCGGATCCTCCTCTCCCGATCTCCGTTCCCTCTTTCATCCCGGATCTCCCGGTCTTCCCGAAGACGCGGCGGGTGCGGCGTGCACGGATTCCGCCGCCGCGGGACGGACCCTCCGCGACTCCTTACCGCCGCTGCACGGGCGCCCCGCACTGCCGGTGGATAGTCGCTGGCGGCCGTTTATTACGTGCTAAAACGTTCTCATCTCCTCCCTGGCGGAAGAGCGGGCGACCACCGGTGAAAATTATCACTCGTCCAACAATTAATTGAGGTTCGGAGGAGGGAAGCCCTACCTGTGTGGAAAAGGTATTTCCGTTAAACGCAATTAATAATCTTGATTAATGGAACGCGGGATTTTGCTACTGGGCGTAGCGCTCGCATTTTCGAGCAGAAACGCTCTTCTTTGTTCCGGCGGACGGGATACCCGCGCTTTTTCCGGTCCCCGCGAAGGCGGCGCCGCGGGAGCGCCGGGGGCCCGGGCGGCGCGGCACTTGCCCTCGGGGACGTCGCCCGGGAAACGAAAATGCGGCGGCCGAGCGGAATCTGCCAGAGATTTTCCTGCTCCGTTCGCGGTCCACCGGGTTCCTCATCGGCGGATGGAACGACTTTTGGCCCGGGATCAATTATTTATTTAGAAATTAATAATAATAATCCGCCATGCGGGACACCGAGGAGCCAAATCGGGTGCGCTCCTCCGCCGTCGACGCCTCGTCCTTCTCCGAGGCGCTTCTCGCCGTTCCGGCCCGCGTCCGGTCGGTCTCGAACTTTTGTTGGAAAGTTCCGAGCCCGCCGGAGCTTCGGGGGCTCGGGGCGGGAGAAGTCGCGACCTTTGAGAAAGTTCCTTTCCCGAGCCGCGAGGGTTTCGGGGAGGCCTTTTCCTCGGCATTCGAACGGCGTTTTGTCACGCCGTTCGAACACGATAAAATCGGTCTCCCTCCGCGGAGCGTGCAGGTTGCAGTCGCGTTTTCCGTCCCTTTAGGTCCATTAATCGAATTTTCCGGAGGGAAAATCTTTTTCTCGAAAATCGACTAGATATCGCGGAGAAGGGAAATTCACAAAACGAAATGTTTCACCATTGATTGCCTTCTAATTGCTGGTCTTGTAATAAAAAGGACTTTTTTCTCCTTCGGCCCCTTTTTCTTTGCCTTTCTCTTCTGTCGTTTCTTTGTCCGCAATTAGCTCCTTCTGACAAGAGGTTCTACGTGGGAAATGTGCTTTCCTTTACCTTTCCCTTTCCCTCCCGCCCGAGAATTTTCCCCGTGCGGATGGTTTCTCTAATTAACGGCGAAGATTATATTTTCCGCAAAACGGGAAGAAGCGATCAATTCGATCGGGCAGTAAATTCGGACTTGCACGCTGGAACTGCAGCAGGAGACGCACCCGGGAGGCGAGGAGCTCGATTTGACTCCGGCGTCTTTTCGGCTGCGACGATGGCTGCCCGCGTGGTGACCGGACGATCCGCAGCCCCCCCCCTTTCCCCCCCCCCCCAACGCCGATATCCCGACGTCATTCGTCTCGAGCAACGCCGGATCCGTGAATAATCAAAAATTACCCGGCAGCGCTACCGGTGTTCGCGCGTCGACAAACTCGGAATTGTCGGAACTTAATTGTTCCCGATGAATGTACAAAATTCGGAGCAAAAAGCGGAGTTTGCCGGTCGACGCTGGCGTCGGAGCGGCAAACGAGCGTCGAATCGTCGGCCGGGATCGGGACTCGGGATTGTCCGAACCCCGGGAGACGTTCCGTCTCCGGATCCTCGTCCAGAAACGCGGCGCGGGGCGCACCCGTGAAGCGTCTGCGGGCCGCCCGTCTTTGGTCACCCCCTTCCGCGGGCTTGTGACTTGTCGTGTTTTGCTGCGGGAACGTTTGAAAATTATTTTTAAATAACCGTTTATAACAATGCCTGATGTGATTTTCATTTAATTTTTTTTAAATAAAAAAGATTGATGTTCCTTATTCAATGTGGCTGTCATTTGAAATTATGATGCATTAATTATGTGTTTTCGGGGAGAACAAAAATTGAGAAATCGCAGTGACGAGGTAAAAACTTCTTTGGATGAAGCTTTTCTCCGACGTCACGGCGGCCCCGGATCGGGGAACTTCCGGAAGGCGGGAGATAAACGTCCGGAAGCGGAAGTTCCGGAAAAGCGGCCCTGCGGTCGCGCCGCCCGCCCGCGAGGAAGGTCCGGGAGGTGGGAGGCACCCTGCGGCGGGCCTCCCCATCGCCCGTCCTCGGACCGACCGTGCCGTCTGGAATCTCGAGCATCCGGGATCAGGGGGAAATCGTTCGTCGCGACGGTTTCGGTGAAAATGGAATTTTTTCACATCATAAAATTCCCATCCTTTCTCCTGTCGCCCTTTTATTTTCTTTAATTGTTTTTCTTTTCTTTCCTCCGTATTTTTCCCGCTGGAAGCCTTTTCATCCTCAATATGCCGTTCCTTCCCCGGCGTTAACGGCTTTCGCTTAATGCCGTCCTTTCTCTCGCTCGCGCTCTTTTTACGGCTTTGCGCGCTCCGACGCTCGACGAACCCGATTTTCCTCGTGGACGGCACGCGGATTTCCGCTTTTCCCCCCTCGCCTCGGGCAATCGCGTCGGGCGGGCAGGAGAAGCGAGCGGCCGCGACGCCGGCCGCTTTCCGTTCGGATCGCCGACGTTACGTGCCGGTAACGTCCCGCAGAAACCGTTAACCGAGCCGGAAGCGGAAGAAACAAAAGATGAGCGGACATTTTAGCCGTTAGACAAATGACTTCTGGAATAAATTAATCCGGGATCGGGGAGTGGTTCCCAGAGATTGAAAGATGATTCGAAACCTTTTTTGTCGTAATTGTCGGTATTGCAGAGGACCCAAAAACAATCGGCCGGGACCGTGGAATGGCTCGGTGACTAAGACTGCAGCGGCGGGGTGGGAAAGAGTTGGCAATAAATAAAGAAGCGTCAGAATGGAAACCAGTTTTCCTTTTTTCAGAAACAAAAAATGAAATGCGAAATTAGTTTCCCATAATTAAGAGAGACTTGTCTGACCGGTCCGGCTTGTCCACTATTGTGAGACCCTTCGAGCGCTCACATCAACCCTTGTTATCGGGCAAGGAGAGGGTATCCAAACCTCAGGTAATTTTTCTGCAGTCGCGCGAAGCGTTCCACGGTCCGCGGCAGGGCCGCGGGCGACGTGGGAAAGGCGCCCGAGCCCTCGGTCGCGAGGCGGAAAATTTCGACGACGTACCCCCGCCCGCGCCCTCGCCCTCGGGAAGGGGCCTTCCCGGTTTTCCCTCGGGGCGCCGAGCGGGAGAAAAACCTTCCGGGGTCCCCGGGAATCTCCGCCGGTCCGAAATCGCGGTCGTTCATCTTCACACGGGTTTCTCGCATCGGCCCATTGTCTTGCGAACAAAGCCGAATCGGAAACAGGTTTCGGTGCTCCGTCGGGAGGCCGGGACGGGTTTTCTTCCCTTTCGCCCCACGTTCCTCCGATCGGGGGTCGGCGGGGGGTTGCGCGAATCGAACCTCCGGCACCTTCGGGCACCTTCGCCGGCAGGGGAAGATGCACCCGGACGACGACGCTTAGCTTGCTCGGCGAGGTAAAAATCGCTCGGAAGCGGACGGTGGCTTTTCGGGGGGGGAGAACGCCCATGCTTAGCTCGCGGCGACGACGACGATGCACGACTCAGAAAAATAATCCTTATCTTACAATTATTTTGATAATGCTACTGTTTAATGAGAAATTTTTAAAAAGAGAAAACGACGCCGGAACCGTAAAAGGGCGGAGGAACTCGGGCGGACGCGTCGACGGATCGGTCTTCTAAGGGCGATCCCGAATCCGCTCCCGGCGGGTTACTTGCGGAAGGTTGCCTCGGAGTCGACGGTCGCCGGGGTCCATTTTACGTTGCGCGAGTTTGACATGAAAGGAAAGATCAAGATGAGTATGAAATCTTATAGGGAGCGGAGAACAAAAGGAGACCATTCTGGTAAATAGGAAGATAAAAGAATATGGTTGAATAAAAGAAACGGGCAAATGGACGGCTCGGACTTGTTTTGGCCTTTTTCAAGGGTGGCGACGACGACGGAGCGCAACGTTTCGGACGAGGGCCGGAGAGCATCTGCCGCGGCGGGAGAACGTCCCGGCTTCCGTCCGGCGAGAAGGAAAAGTCAAGCTTCCGGTTCGGTTCGGCCGAACGGGTTCGAAAAAGCAAACGCCCGAACCGACGGACGAGATCGACCGGCAATCGGCGCGGACCCGTCGCGGGCGAACGCGGACGCGTCTTCGTCCGGGCGGGGGGGGGGGTGGCCCAAAACGCCGAAGCCCGAGATCGAAAGCCCCTCGCGCGACGTGCTTCGAGGGTGGCGATTTCGCGTCGAAATTGTTGTCGGAAGGCCAATTGACCCGAGCGGGATTCCCGAATCGAAGCTTCCGCTCCCACCGAGGGGGTGCGCGCGCCCGGCTCGAACCTTTCCCGAGGGTCGAAGCTCCCCGCGCCAAAAACCGGAGTCGCGGGAAAATTCTCATGGACCTTTCGGGACCGAATCCGCCACCCCTTCGGACCCGACCGTTTTGATTATAATAATTACATTCGTAACGAATTTTTTATTTATTAAGAAACCCCAAACAAATGACCGAAATGGTCATAATTTGCCACTTTGTGCAGTGACCATTAACAAAAGGTGAATTCCTGTCGGCCGGGGCCGGAACAAAGGCTCGCGGGTCGCCGGCGAACAATGACGACGACGTCCGCGGCTTCTCGCGGGTTTTCGGTCGGATTTCGCGTTCCCGGCCGCAGCGGGGCCTTCCGCCGGGCGCGGAGGCGGCCGTCGGGGCCCTCGCGGACCTCGAATGAATGAACGAACGCGGCGTCCGGGGCAGGTGTGGGCCCCGGGGGGGGGGTTGCAAAAATAAATTGGGAAAAGAAATATTTTTCGGAGAATGCATTAATTTTTGGAAGTCATTTGGAAATTTATCAATGTAAACATTTTTCAATGTATAATGAAATAATTCGGAGCGGTAGAAGACGCCCGCTCCCGCTGTCGCACCACGGGTGGCCGCGCTCACCTTGCGTTTCCGTAAACTTTTTCTCCTCTCCTTTTCAGTAACACGTAAACAAGAACCCGATTCCTATTTTCCTCGGCGGCCGAAGCGGGTTGTCCGTAAGCTAAGCGTCGGGGCCGGGGACGAACTTGCATTATAATATAAATTTTTTGTAATATTTTGTTTAACAATAGGCAATCAATGGTCGAATCTGCGGCATTGGTGTCGAACGGATGGACCGCGGGCCGAGCCGCGACCGCCCCGGAGGGAAATCGCTCGCGGACGCCTTCCTCGGGAAGCGATCCTTCTCCCGGTCCGAAGCGAGCGACGGCGCCGTCGGGGGGCGGGAATCCGTTCGGCGAACGGAAGCGCTCTCGTCCCGCGGCCCGAAGAGCGCTCCCCGCAAAAGAGCTGACGAGCGATAATTATCGAAGAGCCCCCGGACCGCGGAGCCGGGTTCGGGGTCGCGCATGCTTAGCTTGCGGCGGGGGGAGTCAGCCGCGCGGAAACCATCGGAAAGTTGTAACAAGCTATGACATACATTTTTAATATTCCGACGTTGGCAAAAAATCCGGCGAAGTTAAGCACGAAACGAAAAAAGAATGAGTCAATGATTATTTTTTGCAGGCGCTCGGGCGGGGGGTGGTGGCGGCGGCGGCGGTCGGCGGAAGGGGAGAAGGGAAGGGAGAAAGTGCGTGCACGGGAGGATGGGAAATGGAACAAAAACAAAAAAGAGAGCGGCTATTGAATGAAACACGCCAGCGAACAGATTACCACCCCCCGTGTATAAAAACTCACCCCCTTCGGGGACCATTTTATCCCGGGTAAAAAAAATTAATTGTAATTCAAATTTTTGTATTAATTAAAAAAAGAAAGAATCGCGGAGGCATCCTCCGGCATAGAACCGGTAGATTAACCGGGGATAATGGAAGGAAAATTCTGTGATTTACTCGTGCAGGGGTGGCGAAGCCGAGGGGCGATTTGCGCATTCGGCCGACCTTCCCCCGACGGGGAATCGTCCGCGCCGTCCGGAAAAGCGGCAGAAGGCAGAGCGTTTCCGCCGCGCCCCGGTCGCTCCCCGAGGAGAGACTTCCGGAGAGAGCGGCGGAAGCGGCTCCTTCCGCCGCCGCGGCGAAGCGGGCATTAATTGGCTGTTAATTAACGAAGACGCGACGGGATCCGCCTTCTCGGGGACTCGGCATGCAAATAAGGAACGGGGACGGTGAGACGACGCCGACTCTCTCGGGATGCGTCTCCGCCCTCTTCCCTCAACCCTTTCGCGCTTCGCCCTCCTCCCCCGAGGGGGGGGAGGGGGGGGTCGCGAAAGCGAGGAGGCGGAGGAGACGCGGGAAAACGTCGAAATACTCACGAAAGTGCCACGGCAGATACGAGAAAATAAAAACACGTTTTTTCTTTTACATAATTGTCTTTCTCCCTTCCACTTATGCAATTAATTCGGTCGTCTCTCTCTCTCGGACGTATTATAATTATTCGCATCTCTTTCTATCGCGGTCGCCCCTTCTCGTTCGCTCGCCGGACTTGTCCGGCCGGGAAGTATCAGTAGTCGTTGGTTTGTCTCGCGCGGCCGTTCGAGCCTCGCTCGTGTTGCGCCTTCGAAGCGCGTTTCTCATGAGAGATTTTCTTTCTTTTCCCTTTGCGTTCGATGCGTACGTGCGTGTGCGGTGGTGTGTGCGTGAGATTGGTGTTTGGTGCATTTTTTCCTTTTTGCTTATTTTTGCGCCGATGCACTCGCGGAGCAAGGTGCGGTTGCAATAAAATGCTTTTTTTTTTACTTGCAGAACGAGCTTTTGTGTTTGTGCTTCGGAGCCGAAATCGCTCTCTCGCGTTTTGTTGATTCTGCGAGTGATTGATGTCAGAACGGTAAGCCTCGCATGAATATTGACTTGGGACGAATCTCCGCGCGCTCGCTGCGGCCCGGATTTCCGGTTCGCTCCCCGGACCGGGACGCGCCCCCGTGCGGATGCGGAGGTTCGCCCGTTCGCATCCGCGTTCGGTGGTTTCGGCGGTCGGGGGAGGGGGACGCGCTCGGGGTTCGCTTCGGGGTTTCCGCCTTCCGGGAGAGGAGGCCGGGAAAAGGAGCGTTCGCGGAAGTTCCGCCGTCCCGGGACGCGGACGCTCTCCCGCGCACCGCGGGAGACCGATAAATTCGCCTCTCGTCGCCGCTCCGATCTCGACGTTGATCTTTGCCCCGCGGCAAATGTTCGAATCGCGGTCCGAAATCGTCCTCTCGCGGGAACGCTTTTCGTCGGCGTTCCCTCCGTCGGAGACGGTCCCCGACGGAGGACGGTTCGAAGGCGAACGTCCCCGGGAGTCGGTCGTTCGGGGAGAGAGGATTTCCGCCGGGCGTCCGGGCGTCCCCCGGGGGTTCGCTGGCGTTTCCCGAGGAAATTTTCCCGCCGGCGTCGGATTTTCGTCCGCCGCGAGATCGTTCCCGGTCAATTCCGGTCGACTCCTCCCGGAGCGGGACGTTCCGCTCTTCTGACGATGGGAAAAACAAAAACCGCAGTGGCAGAAGATGAAATGAGCCACGATTTTTGAAAGTCAAATTTTTTTTTTTTTTTTTTTTTTTTTCTTGAAGAAGCCGAATATGAAATGCGGATAATATTTCATTCCGTCTGTTTCGGCGCATTAACATATTCAAATAATCGGATTTAATAATTTCAGGAATAATTTCTGTGCGGACGTTTTTTTGTGACTCGCGATGGGCAGCAGCGTCGTAAACAGCCGCGGCGCGGAGGCTCCGGTCCGAGCGGACGCCTCGGCCCGGTTCGACCTCTCGGAGGATCTCGCTCTCGAAAATATATCGGGGCCGGTGGGCACCGGCGGCGACCCGCGGAGGCAGAAAGGAAGCGGAAAAGCCGGCGAGAACGAGGGAGGCTGCGGTGCCTCGTTGCGCGCCTCCCCCTCCCCTCCATCGACTGCCGCGGGGGGCAGCGGGATCCTTCTTCGGTCGCGTTCTTCCGCACTCGCTGCCGCGGACGCTCGGTCGCCCCTCGCTCCTCCTCTCTCCTTCCGAACTTATCGAACGAGCGGAAAGACAATAAATTGATGTTGAAAACTGACGAATATTAAGCGCTTTCCATTTGAATGTTGCCTTTTTTACAATTTTAATTTTTTTACATTTTAAATTATCCTTAAAGAAAGGGGGAAGCGGGAAGCGGGAGGAGAAGGCTCCGGCGGTGACCTTCGATGGATCCCGGGAATAAATTTATCGGGGACCGCGACTCGGGGGATTCCGCCCGGCGCGTTCGGAAGCGACTCGCCGGAAGTGCGCGAGGAAAGGGCGGGAAGCGGGCCCGGAAACGCGCCGAATTAAGAGATTTACCGAAGGTCACGCGAACGTCCCGACGACGTTCATTAGCGCCGTTTCGCGTATGTGCCCTAATCGCCCGAGCGAAAAAGACCGGCGACGACCGCGGGAGCTTTCCGACCGCGCACCCTCGGCGGATCGAGATGCGCGGAACGGGGGGGGGGGAGGGAGCGCCATCAATTGGGCGGAAAGAGACGCCGTGCCGGAAGGGGAAGTGAAATCCGCAAGACCCGAGCCTCTCGGAATCGAGTGCCGACGACGAGGGTTGCGTCGTCCGAGGCCCACATGCAAGATCGCCGGATCGAAATCGAACGCGCGTCGAAATCGACGGCGCTGCGGATCGGGAAACGGCGAAGGATCGCTCCGCTTTCCTCCGACGGCTTCGCTCCTCTCGGAGCATCTTCCGCTCGAGGCCGGCGGGCGTTCGGATGGCAAAGTTCCGCATCGAGCGTCCGCACCGGGTCGGAGATGTTCGGCATAACGGAGGCAGTGACGCACAAACGTACAATGATCCGCTTCCGGTCGTAATATCTAAAACAGGCAAGGGATTAATCGATTCCTAATTTGGTGATTAATTTAATTGTTAATTGGTTTTTTATTCGAATCTTCGGAACGGAAATGGTTTATTTGTGTGTTCGAGGACGGCCAACCCGAGTCCCATCCTCCGGATACCGTTCCAGAATGCGGAAGCCGAGAGGACCGGCCTCGTTTTGCCCTCCCGCTTGGTCGGAGGTCCTCCGATTTTCCGGTCCTCGGAGCTTCCGCTCTCGGCGCTCGGGGTGCCGGTGCGTCGAAATCCGTTCCGTCGTCGGCGGAGGAAGTGCCGCGCCGCGACGCGGCGAACGATTGGCCACGCGTCGATCCCCGTTACGCTTCCAACTCGAGCGTCGGGAATTTCCGGAACAATTTTCTGAGACTCGCGATCAAAGGAAAAAGGGAAAGGAAGGGAAAAGAGAAAACACTCAGGAATGAGCGTCCGTTCGAGGGACGATTATGAATTCTTCCCCCTCAGTTTTAAGCTTTCTCGCTTTTTCCTTAATGAGTAAATCAATGATATTCCGTCCTTGTCCGATCTTAAATCAACATTTTTTACATACCATCTATATTTAACATATGGGGATAAATTTGAATTTTTTCCCTGGAAACGATCTCCGTTCGTCCTTTTCTACTTTCCTTAATGAGAGGTTAAATCATGCTGTCTCGGTCTAGCTCGCTGCGGCTCGTATCATTTTCTCTCTTTGTTTTATGAGCTTTTTTTCTCCCCATCTTCTGTCTTTCTTCAGCTAATTAATTCCACGAGTTGTGGAAATTTCTTTGTTTTTCATATAATTTTCATCATTATTTGAATCGGACCCGTCGCAAGTTAAACATGGGTTCTCCCGTTTATTTTAGCCTGGATATTTGATAGTTTTTCTGCACGTCTAACTGTTCTTTTTTTTTTTCTTTTAGTTTTTCCTAATGAGTACATTTTTCCAATTTTCCAAACTAATTTTCTTGTTTTTCCCCTGAAAAAAGGAAAAACGCTTTTTGCCAACTTTCTTCAAAACATTATCGGTTTGTCGGAAGGTTCGGCGGATCGCCCTGCCGACGGGGGTTCGCGCGTCGCCGCGGCACCTTCCGCCGCGGGCTCCGGCGGAAAATCATATCCGAAGCTTATGAATAACGCCCTTTACTCATTAATTAAGAAAAGGCCTTTTTTCTTGTTTAAAACTAAGAAAACTGGAAACGCAACGAAGGAAAATAAAGAAAAACATGTTCATTAAACTTTGAGAAACCCCGGATGGGTCCGAGAAAGCGGAAAAGCCCGCAAGTTAAGCATCGGGCGGAAGGAATTTTCTTTTTTTTTAAGAAAAACTTATGACATTAATTAGAATCTGCTTTTTCCCTTTCTTCCTTACCCCTTGATACTTTTCCTCGATTTTTCACCCCTCAACCCCACGAACACCCCGTCCGCGTTTCTTACAACCCTCTCACGTTTCTCCCTCGTCTCTTTCCCCCGTTTTCTACTTTCTCTTCATCCCTCTCTTTCTTCAGTTCCACCCCTTGCTCGGCGCCCATGCAAATGTCGGTTTCACTAAATCCGACAGTGTATACTAGTTCCACGTTGCGACTCGTTCCTACTTTTAGTTTTCCCTTTTTTTTCTTTTTTTTCTTTCATTTTTTAGTTTTAAGTTGCTGTTGTTTCGGTATCTAGTTCCTTGAAGGATTACTTTTCCTGTCGGATCGTCTTCGCATCGGTGAGTCACCTTCACATTCAGATGATGCTCGCAATATTTGCACGTAATTGCCGGGCGAACAGGGATCCGGACGGGGCAGGCTTTTTCGAAATCCTCGGGATTGCTGTCTGGCGGGGAGGTAGGGCGGCTTTTTCGCATGCGGAGATTCCCGAGGTTGTCCCGACGCTCTCGTGCGGCATCGCCGTGCCCGTTTACTTTCCCGACCGAATACCTCTCGCTTGCGAACGCGACGAAAATCCGATCCGGCGAGAGAATCGGGCCACCTCGGTCAGGCGGCGATCGAGGCGTTAAATCGTGGCTTTGAACGGGAACGACGCACGTTTCGGACGGGAGAAGTGACGCGAAAATTCGAAGGCAAAAAGAAAGGCAGCTTCGGCGGGCGGATTCCAGAAAAGAGAAAGAGCAGACCGTCGAGGGACGCAGAGAGCGAAAACGTGCAGCCAGGATCCGTCGCAGATGATCCGGGTTCCCTCCCCGACAGCTTTAGTGCCACGACCGATTCCGAAAGCCGAGCACTGGGGTAGGTTAGGGCTTTTCGGCGGCGCTTCTCCTCGGAAGGATTTTCTCCGGGTTTTGAGAGCGGATGCTCTCCCACGTCCTCGCCTTCGGTATTTCGAGAAACTCTCCGCCCGCGAACGTCAAACCGGAAACCTGATTCGATCCGTCACCTCGCACGCCCGTTCCGCGATCGAGGTTCTCGAATCCGAATTTCCTCCGCGAACCGTCTCCCGTCGTCGACCGGCGACGTCGAAGAGGTGCCTCGAGCTCCAGCATCCGAAGTCCGAGGAGTTTTGCCCGGAACGACGATGCGTTCGCGGCCGAGAGACTTTCGTTCGCCTCGACCGTCGAAATCGATTCCGTTTATTTCTTATTTAACGAAGAACGCGCCGGGAGAGACCGCAGGTGGAGGAGGGGAGGATGGAGTCGATCACGAACGTGGCATTCGTCACCCCGTGTGCCCAACACCCGGCCATATTTGATTAATCAAATGGTAAAAGTTTGTCGTGAAAACTTGAAAATATTGATTTAGCCGACGTGAGGGTCAATCAGCTGATGGACGGTCCGACGTAAAGAAGGCGCGCTCTCCGCGGCGGAAGGCTCGATTCGAACGGGCTTCTTGCTGCGGCCGGACCGGAGATCAACCCTTTTCACCCGCTTCTTGAATTTTTCTTTCAACTTCCCGTTGGTTCGTATTTGGTTCAAGGTCGGTCCGACGCGGCGGAGGACTGCGGAGGGCCGCCCGAGAAGCGCGAACGGAGACGAGGCGTTCGCCGGCTCCGTGCCGAGGCGGAAGGCGAGGAGGTCGCCCGTCGCCCTTCGGCCTTTTCCACGTCCCGCGGTGCGGAATTTCGAACCCTCGAACTTCGCGGGGGGCAGGCCGCGAAGTTTCCTCGGTCGCCGTGCCCGGAGATTTTCCTCCGCTTCGCCGGGAGGGATCCGCAAGCGCGAGGAAAGTCGGGCCCCGAGGAATTTTCGGAATTCCCGCGGTCGCGGCTCCGGAAAAAAAATTATCGTATTAAAGCTGATGAATGGGAAAATTGCATGTTCGACTTCGTTGCCTTTCTTAACGACGAACGATCTCGCGCCGGATAAGGAGTCGGGAGGGAAAGCCCGGAGTGCGATGCGGCGGATCGCGAGGCGAAGCGGACGGAGACGGCCGCGGAAGGCCCTTCCGCCCGGCGTGCTGCGGAGGGCACCGCCCGCAGCTTCGGGCGCGACGGGGAGCGAAGGATGACAGCAGTCGGAGCCGAGGGGAGGGAGCGCGAACGCCCCTCGTTTGGGGGTCCGGAACGCGAGGACGGACCCGCGGTCGAACGTTTCCGTTCGTTCGGCGTTCTTCGACATTTTCGCCTTCCGCTTCGGCGACCTTTCCGAACCGCGCCCCATCGATCGGAACTCGCCCGGCACTTCCGCCCTTCGGCGGCGGCCTTCGAATTCGCGCGGATTCCCCGCCGCAGCGAACGACGTTGCAGTTCGCGAGCCGTAACACGCGAAATCAATAAATAAAATGTAAAAAAATATTAATAAAAGAAAATAAAAATTCTGCAATTTTTCCGAAATAATAAAGAAAAAAGTTAACGCGTCCCGAGCGTAAGAAGACGGTCGTCCGCGTCCGGAACGCGAGTCGTCCTCCTCCTCGCAAGCGTTTCGAATCGCCTCCGTCGGCCTAAGCCGCCCCGTCCGTTCGCCTCCCTCGGGGCTCGTCCTCGTCCTTCTTACTCTCGTTCGCTCCGGTGGACCGACAAATCGGAAGATGCACCCGGGAGGGCTTCCTCCGCACGCTCGTCGCCCGTTCATCTTAGAACGTCCCCCGGACCGCGGTCAGAAAAAAATGAATTTTTATTTATTTTCTTAAATTATAATTTGAATCGGGTCGAGCGGGGATTTCAAGCGCAGCCTTCAATCTGCTAACGGCGGGCGCGCGGGACGACTCCGCCGCGGCGGGAGCGGGGACCCCGAAGAACCGCGAATCGGCGGAGATTTAATTATTTTAATTGAGTTTTTTTTTAATGAAATTTGGTCCGACGTGCAACGAGATGGATGGATGGGGTCCCGCGGAACGGCGTCTTGCGGGGAATCGCGAATCGTTTCCCTGCCTTCGGATTTCGAAAAAGCGACCCTTGCACCGTTCGACGGAGCCCGCCCCGTCGAGAGGCACGGCCGCCGTTCGGTTTTTGCGGCCGCGGCGCCCCCCCCCCCCCCGACGACGAGAACTTTCCCGCTCCTCGCGTTCGCGCGCTCCATTCGAGCGTCCCTCCCGCCCGACCGCAGCTTTCCCGATCGCACGTCGCCCCCTTCGAATTTCCAGGGCGATGCCCGACCGGACGCAAAAGGGGACGTAAAAATTGGAAGCCATTCCGGCAGCATCGTCGTCGGCAGCGAGATGGAGTAAAAACGGCGAATTTTCCACAACGAAATTCATCGATGCTTGTATTAAATTCGTGTTAATGACGAAATACGAGGGAAAAAAAAAGGGGGAAAATGAGATCGATGGATTGAAATTATAGGAACGGGGGGTGGAAGGGAGTAAGGGAGGGGTCGATCAGATGAGAGAAAAAAGGGAAAATATAAGATCATTAACAAAATGGAAATGTGAGGGATGACTTTTATACGGAAAATAATATCGACTTCGGCCGTAGTTAGTCATTTTGCTTCCCCCTCCTCCCTTCTCCCGCAGCCCCTTCTCTCGGACCCCCCGGCCCCGGAAACGCTTTTCCCCCGCGTCGAAAAGGCGAAAATTAGCGAATCGGCTCTGCCCCTGCGGAACCTCCGTCGGCGGAAAACAATCGAAACAGGCGGGAAAACAAAGTGCCAGCGGACGGAAAAAACAAAAGACGGAAGGTGTCGCTTTCTCCTCCCCCGCATTCCCTTCCCGCTCCTCCTCGCCCCTCGCCACCCCTCCGGACGTACGCGCGGAGCGGAAACGAGCGGCGCTTCCGTCGGGAAGGGGGAAGGGAATGAAAGACTTCCGCCGGCCCCGCTTCCGGGAATCCCGGTCGGAATTTTCCCCGCGATCCAAACGGGGCCTCTCCCGATGGAGACGCGAAGACGTATTTTAAAACGAGAATTATCAACCCCACCCCCTCCCGGCTGCGGATCCCGTCGGATGACCAGCTCAACAAGTGACTGTCGGGTCTCTTTGCTTTCGTGCAAAAACGCGTTATGTCTCGGCTGCGGGTTTTCCTTTCCCGCGGTCGCGCGCCCGGCGCCCGCCGTTTCCGCTCCCTCGCGACGCGAACGGGAGCGAACGGGACTCGCCGAATTTCCGACTCGTTCTCGAGGGCTCTCCCGACGCGGCTTTTCGGGCCTCGGGCCTCGCGACCGCTCTCCGAACCCCGCCGCGACGCCGCCTTTCTCGAGAGGACGGGAAAGAGAGAGGAGCGCCCCTCTCGCCGACTTTTGCGGGAGGCTCTCTTCCGGAAGGAAAAGCCTCCCCCCGGGTCCGGGGGGGTTTCGAATTCGTCGGTTGACGCGTTGTTCCATTCATCCGGCATCAAACTGACCAACTTCCGCAAATCGATAAATCGATCCCCGACTTTTTCCATCCCCGAAGTACAAAAGTCACATGTCTATTTTACGGAAGTTTGCGTTTCGAGGTCAAAGCACTTCCGCTTTTTTCCATCTCTTCCCATCACAAAAGGCATCGCACGCGTTTGCGAGTCGAAGCGCGGAGTCTTTTTAATCTTCGTCACCGGCAGCGGTCCACCTCGTCCCTTTGTTTTCGCTGGGGGCTGCTCGAGGATGGGGGCCGGTTCGAGGGATTTCGAGGGCGAAAGAAAAGGACTCCGTCTCCGGCCTTTCGAATGACGCTCATTCATTCGAGGAGGGTTTCACGAGATCGTACCTGAAGAAGAGAAAACCGAGGGAAGAGGAGAATTCGTGTACCTGAGACCGATAATTGTTGTTTACTTAACGCACCAAATAATTCACACGATTTTTTCTATTTATTTTTCATCCCTTAAAGATCTAATCCGTTTCGAGGGAAGATCGAAGCCAGGTATTTCGGAAATCGGGGCCGTTGCGAGATCCGAAACGCTTTCGAGGTCGCCGTCCGAACCGTGCGGCACCTCCGGGATCCAGCGAAGGAAGGACATTTCCGCCGCCGGAGGTTTCCCGCCGTTCCCTCCGACTCGAGCCGGGGCGCATGCAGCGCGAACGCGGGTCGCGCGAAACTCCCCGAGCAACGCGGCGCGTTCGTCCCGACGATGGGTGCTCCGAAAGGCGAAATTCCCAACTTCAACCGCTCGATTTCGGTGTCCGTTGGCGATTTCAGAAAGCCGTGGCCGACGCGGGCGTTTTCGTGAACGTCGCGAGCCGAAAACGGCGGGACCGCTCCGTTCGGGCATCCGTCAGCCCCGTAATCCGACGTTGACGAATCCGTATACCTGGGTGCTTGCTATTATAAAAGTCAACGGGGATGAGAGGACGCTCAAAAACCGCTTGGAGAGGGGAGGCGAAGACGAAGAAACCAGGTGTGACTTCGACCTTGGGAAAAACTATCATTGTATTATACCGAAATTGGGGTGGCAATGGGAGGGGATGTTTCCGAGCAATATTCTTCCATTTTTAACATTTTTTATTTCTGTAAAACCGTTGAAATTTTCGGTTAACTAAATTTGACAAGATTCGGGCCGTGAAAAATGTTCCGAGAGCTCGGTCCTTCGGTAGCGGACCCCCGTGCCGATGGGCTGCAGGCGGACGAACGAGAGGGGCCCTTTCCGCGCACGGCAGCGGGGCCCCGGAAACGACGGATAATATGCATTAGGGAAGGGAAAACTATTAGTAACTGAATGGCACGTTTTTTAATTTGATTCCGCCCCGCAGGAAATGCTGCCGTCGGACGCTTTCCCTTCTATCCCGGACGGAAATTTTCCGATAATCGGAATTTTCGCAGTCCGAAGCACCGGGAGACGGTTTCGACTGTCGAGAGGCTCCTTTCGATTGGGCCCGATTTTAAGGTGCGATCTTTCAGACGCGGCAGAGGTTGCGTCGGCAATCGAAATCGCACGAGAAACGAGCAAAAAGGCAGTCACCGCTTTTTTTCATGCGGTTTCAGCATGGGATTTTGACGAGCGGAAGCCGAAGGTATTGTCGATCGTCCAAACGGCACATCCATTATCGTTTAGAACTGGAAAAGGGAGTCGGGCAGAGAAGTGCTGCGGATGCGCGAAAGCCCCGAGAGACCGCGGGAGGAAGAAAAGGGACGGGAGAAAACGAGAAGAAAATTCGGCTTGGAAGTTTCCACCATCTGAACGAGGCGCGACGCCCGGCAACATTCCGGGGAAGCCAGGACGCATTTTGGGAGTGATTTTAGTCGCGGTATTCGAAGGAATCCCGGCCGGCAGCAGTCGACGAACGGAAACACCGAGCCCGTGCCGAAACTCGCCAAAACTCCGCAATTTCATTCCGAAAATGAAATTCCTTTCCGCGCTCGTTAATAAATGCAACCGTAATCGAGTACCTATCGTTTCCGTCGGTTCGAGTTCTCGAAGGTGTTCGCAAAGGTCCCAGAAGGACCGGTCAACCGTCCGTCGTTCCTCTTGTCCCCGTCCACCCCCCTCCCCCCCCCCCCCCCCGATCGGTAAGAAATTATTATTCCGTTGTCGGCTCTCGCGGGACGTCGATGCGTCGACGTCCTCGTCTGTCATTTTGAATAATTTCAAATTCGGAACAGGCGCCCAACGCATAACCATTCTGCATACTTATTGGTAAGAATGACCTTAGATTAACGTCCATTTCCAAACGTGTGTCGCTTTTTGGCGGGAAAACTTTTTCGAACCGCGACAGCGGCTTTGCCGGCGTCCGAAGTGAGGCGCTGAAAGAACCTCGTTCGAGAAAACTTCGTTTTCGAAGTCCGAAAACGAAAAGCCCGCTCGCCGGTAAAGCGAGATCGAAGTGAAGCCTCGGCAGGGGAGAAGTTCGAACGTCAGTCGGTAGCACCCGATCAAATTCCGTGCGACGTTCGAGGCGCGCACCGCAGAAAGTCTTAACCTTTCCTTCGCTTCCTGATCGACGGCCGCAAGATTTTTCCTTCGGTTTTGAAGCTTTCGAGAAAATGGCAAAACCTCCCGGGCGGCGACCGGTAGGTGCGGTAGGAACCCCGACGGAGTTGTGCCGTGGGAGTGGAAAGCGAACGTTCCGGTCCGAGTGCTTCCGCGCCCAGACTTCCAGCTCTGGAGAACCTCCTCATCTGTCGGGTGTCGCCGCATTCCGGGCGACGCATCGGTAAACTGCAAGTCTGCGAACGAGTTCATTTAGATGCTGGAAAAAATAATGAAGTACAAGTGCGGCGGCCGTGTTAACTTATTAAAAACCATTAATTTTCCCTGCACTTATTAATATTAACAAAAATTTTCTTACCGGCAGTCAGCATTCGGGGCCTCGTCGATCGAAATCTTCTCCTGGCGAGTCGGTGGTGGTGGGGTGGTGGTGGGGTGAAGGGGGGAGGGAGAACGACGCCGCGGATTTGACGTGGGGGCGGGAAAGCGGAAGCTTCAGACCGGGTCCGGATTCGACGTCCGGTAACGTTCGGGATCGATCCAACGATAACCGGAAGCGAAAACGGTTCCGGCACCGATGAAAGGAGATTTCCGGAAAATGTATTCCGATTGCATAGAAATGGGTTTAACACCGCGACCGGGAACCTGGATGCGCCACCGCATCCGTTACGTGTTTGATATAATAATTTCGCCGAGAATAAGCAAGAAAAATGACTTTATTATCCTGGGGGAAAAAGAAGATGGCTGCGGACCCCAGGTGGATACACTGGAAAGAAATTTTTTGAAAATTTAACATTTCAATATGTGGAATATACAAAATAATAACAATGGAATGCTTAGCTTACGCGCAAACGAGGAGCGCCTCTGCCGAGTTTATGGCAAACTAACGGAGACAAATGACAGTCCTCTCGATGGCTCGCTTTGATTGATGATCTTGTTTTTACTACGAGGATCTTTTCGCCTAATTCCGAGCGGCCGAGCCTCGGGTGCGGGAAGGTGTCCGGGGGCGGGAGGGGTCCGCGGGCACCCGACGGGGGCTTCCTTCCGGCGAGGGTCCGGCGCTCGGGGGTCGCGCGGCAGGGAGGCGACTTCCCTTCCGAAAGCGAATCCGAAAACCGATCGCGCCTAAAAAATGTTCCGACATTTTGAAAGACAAAAGGAAAGGAGGAAAAAGTCTGTGATTTTCTTTGAATTTTTAAAATGAAAACAGAAACAATCATGTCAGGAATAAGAAGGAAAGTCGATTTGATGCAAAACTAATATCGTAGGTCGGTCGTTTTACTCCTGATTCGAGTTGACAAATCGATATGTTGTGTCGTCGAGTGCCAGGGTTGCCGAAGAGGAGGAGGGGCCGGGGCCAGGCCGGGAGGGGAAATCGACGTATCCTCGGTGAAACTACGCGTTTGCGAGAGCGACTCGCAAGGGCCGGGGCCTCGAGAAGCCGCTCGGGCCACCCGGTCCCCGGGGGCCTCTTCCCGCTTCGGAAGCGGGATCCGCGGACGGCGCGGCAGGGGCCGGAAGCCTTCACGCGATCGCTTCTTCCGTCCCGGAGCTCCCGAAGAGCGGTCCTTTGATGCGAGTCGGGGCTCGCTCCGCCCCGGCCCCCGCGCGCGATTAAAAAAATCGAGCGAAAAGCTTTTTCCCCCCCCCCCCCGGTTTTTTCACCTTCGCGTTTGTCCCGCAAAGAAACAATGGGAAAATTCCGAGATTCGATAAAGCCGCCGTCGGCTTTTAATTTTTTTCGGCTCCGATTTCGCGTCCCTCGATCGAACTCCCGCAACGAAGGAAGAAACAAAAGGCGAAGCGTATTATGGAGGCAGCGGATGATGGAAAATTTAAAAAAAATCCGGGGATGACGAAAAATGGAGGAAAATGAATTTTTAGTGATAATGAACTCCGCGATTCCATTTTTATTCAAATTAAAAAAAATGAAATTAAAAAAAACACGTATGACCTCGCCGTTTCCACCCCCCCGCGCCCCCTCCGCGATTTTTCATGCATTTCCTTTCCGGCGCTCGCTCCCGACGCAATTAATCTCCCGGGCCCGGGAACGGCGGGCGGCGAACCTGGGCGCGGAAGGTTCCTCGGCCCCGATCGGGGCCTCCCCCCGCGACCCGAAACGAAAAGCGAGTCGGGGGCCGTTTCCGTGCATTTTCACTTTTTTAATGACGTTCGCGTAGGCGATCGCACGAGGGGGAGGGAGCGAGGAGCGGGGAGGGGCGGACGGGAAAAGGGAAGAAAAATAATAAGAAGTTAGGGTGTGGAAATCAACTCGAGGGGTAGATTTTTTTAAAAACGCAGTTTTCTCCTCGCGAATCCCCCCGCCCCGCCCCGGCCTTCGGACCGCTCCTCCGCGGAACCGAGAGAGGGGGACGCTCGGTTCGAACGGGGTCCGATCCGATCCGATCATTAGACGCGCCTAAAGCAGAAGTAAAAGAAATGGGAAAAAGGAAGATAAGAAGTATTACTGCTTGGAAAACCAATTTGCATTCCCCCTTTTCACATCTCCAAGAAAAAAGAAAAAGAAAGCGGGGGAGACTCGGATGGGGAGGGCGGAGGCGGCGCGGGGGCTCGGAGGGAATCGGAGGAAGACGAGAGAAATCCAATATAAGAAATGCGAAAAAAAAACAAAACACATATCGAAGACGAAATTTATTGACGCCATTAGCGTCGGGTTTCCATGAAAATTTGCGATGCTTCCACGAAGCCCTGCCCCGAGCGGGTTCGGATCCCGGTGCGGCGTCTCCTCGAGCCGTGCGCCGAATTCCGGGGATGCCTCCGTCCGAGACCGCCGGGCAACGATTTAATTAAGTCGCGGTCTCGCGGGGGTGACTTTTTCCCCGTTCCCCGCCACCCCTCCCCCCGCCCCGCGAAATAATCGTGAAACCAAAGCCCCAGAAAATTAAAAATTTCCCTTTCGTCGAGCCTCCCTTCTTTCCCGTTCCGCGGCGACCCGTTCGCCTCCCCGTCCGTGACCCGCGTCTGCCGGTCCGAGCCGACGATTCGGGTTTTTCTCCAGGTGGGCGGATCCGGTTTGCCGCGAGGGTCCCGGGGGGGAGGGGGGCAAGATGCTTCCGGCATCCGCTT
>JAOWBB010000005.1:1651374-1666849 GCA_028565995.1 Ricinus marginatus
CCCAGGCTCGCCTTTCCGCTTTCCTTCGACGGAATGCCCGCCGCAGCCGGAATGGGAAAACCCCCCCGAGTTGCGGAAAGGAGGAAGGGATCGTTTGCCGTCGATCCGTTTTCCGCTGCCGCCGCTCCATCTGCGGTTTGCTGATGGCTGGCGGAACTCCGAAAATTTCTTTTCACGTGCGGCCCTTTCGCATGTTTCTCTCTTCCTTATTTCGCCCATTGGGTAACAGTTATTAATGGCGAAATTGGCAAACGAATCTCTTAAACAATAATTAAATGATTTGAAGCAGGCGTGTAAGACTGCTGCGAGACGCCTTCAGTCATGCATGCCATTAGGAAATTGCCAAATAATCGGGCCAAACAGGCCATAATCATAATTAAACTGCTTCTCGTACGTAATTAAAGTATCTTATACGGCTTTTCAATTAGACGAGGTTATTAGAAAGTTGCTTATTTGCTTAAACCCATTAAGTGACCATTCGTTTTTCCTCGATATCCATTTCTCCGGGCTGCCTTGCTAAGGTTAAGCAAGGCCGAAGTCATCTTTGGCGGAGCTTCGCTACTCGGCAACGTCCGCGGCAGAAGAGAGCGGAAAATCTCTTCTCCAGCTTTCGGATTTTCCTTCTGACCCTTCACCGGTCGCGGCGTAAAAGTTTCCACGTAACCCGGCTCGCTGCTGGAGACGGAGCAGCCGCCGTACCTCGGCAGTTTCCACCTTCGAAAGGTGGCGAGGTTGCGAGCCGAAGCTGGTGGAACCGAAAAGCTGCGGATTTTACTTAAGGCTCGGGGCCGGAATTGGCTGCGGGGAAATTTCTAATATTCACGCGTTACGCACTTGTCTCTCCCTCTGTGGCACCGACACACTGAGGACCAAAGTAGGACCGAAACGGAACTGCTGTCAGCTGGGGAAGACCGAGGAAACGGCAAAGGCCCCGGGTATTTCTCGCCGAAAAAATCAAATCCCTGCATTAAAATTCTTCTCTTTTCCCCTTCGACTGTGCACACTCGAAAAAAAGCGTAAAAATCTTTCGGATCGAGATCCGCTCCATTTGCATTCGGGAAACGGTCCGAAGCGACGTCCGGTCCGCTGCCGGGTGCAAGGCGGCGACGCTCCGAAGGGAAGGCAAAGGCGAAAGGGGTGGTGGCGCGAGAGGGGTGGCGAGAAAAGTCAAAGAAAATCTCCTATTGATTAGAGAATCCATCAGGGCATATTTCATCGAAAGCTGCGACATTCAAAATAATGAGCAAAGCTGATTAATACAAACAAACAGAAATTGCCGGGGTTCCGATGAAATCACCTTTTATGTAGCTCCAAAGGAAAAACGTCGCCGGAACGTCACGATCCTCGCAGTCCGTCGTCATGCGCCACCGTTTCTTCTCTCATCGAGATTCTTTCCACCTTCCGTTGGCAAAATCTTCGACCGTTCGGGGGCGGGAGATCCCCCGGAAGGGACGCGGTGCCGCAGAAACGGCGAACGGGTCTTTCCCGTTCTCGCGATCGCGGTTCGGAAAAGATACCGGTGCGGGCACGCGCCCCGCTACCGGCCTCGGTGACTGCGAAGACAGGGCGGACTCCTCGATTTCGACGCCATCCGAAACCGGACGTCAACAACGGGAATCGGCGGATCTTCCGCTTTGGAGCGCGCGACGGTCGAGTTGCGTTTCCATTTTTCCCGAGAGAAAAGCCGAAGAAATTTGCCACTGCTGCCGCTTCCTCAAAATTCCTCCGTACCCGCGGTCAAAGCGTTTATCGGAAACCGGTTTCTCCGCAAGGGAGAGGCGTCCCGGACCTGACCGCAGCGACGTCCGCAATTTCCACGCGAAGCGCCCCGGCGGCCCCTGCACGGCTCTCCTTCCGGGGGCTCGCTGCTCTTGCCGGATTGTCTCCCGAGCTACCACAGGCGTGGTTCCCGAAGAAAAGAAAGGCACGAAATATGATATATGTAAGGGGCACGTAACGTGGCTCAGCGTCTGAATCGGAAACAATGGTAATGTAGATTCTGTGGCCTTAATTACAAAATCAATTAATCCGAGTTCTCGGGTCCTGACGGTCGGCGCAGCGAAAGGCTAAGCATGGGCGCCGCGCCTGACGTTACGGTCGGAACCGGTGGAAATATTATTTAAAATAAGGTGTGACACCATTTGCATCCATAATCCAATCTGATCAATTATTGCCCGAATAATTACAATGCAGTCAGTTTTTTCTCCGGTTGTGGGCCGTTCCTACACAATCGGCGATGGAACGAGAAAAAATAAAATCATTTTCTCCCAATGCCTCGAACGCCTTTTATGGAATCCGGGCTCGGAGGAAGAAATTACAAATCCGATTGTAAATAATTACGGTCGATAATTTTATTATTATTCGCAGTTGCTCTCCCGGCCCCGCGTCGAAAGGCACAGAGCGACCTGCGAAGGCACCCGCAAGGTTCCGTCCCGACCGTAAATCCGGTCCTCCGCCGCTCGGAGGCCGCCTCGGAAAGTGCGGAATCCTCCTCGGAGCAAACGTGACGGACGAAGCGCCGGAGTTTCCTCATTAAAATAATACGGTGAAGTGAAGAGCCCGCGCTGCTGCGAGCGAGGCTCGATGTCGGAGCCGTAATTTAGAGATGGTAAAATATGATGAGCGAAGTTTCGAAAGTTTCGGGATGGCGACGAAGGGAATCGGGACGGGGTGATGAAGGGGTTGAAATGAAGTTTTTTAATTTTGGAAGAAGGAAATGAGCGCCATAAGGGTGGAAACAAAAGTAATCAGCAGGCTTTCGCATCCAGTCAATAGTTTTATTAATGTCACTTTTATTATCAATATCCCGACTCCTCGGGGTGCCTTGCGGTCCGGGCCGTTCCGGGATGCGGAACCTCCGGCCCCGAGCACCGGCCTGGCATCCGAGTCCGGAGAATCTTCATTCCGGAGGAGCGCCTCCCGCTCTCCTTCGATGCTCGCGGCAGCGGACGCGGGGTGGCGTCGCGTCCGTACGGCGATGGATAAGGGTAGCAAGAGGGAAAGGGGGCGCGATAACGAAGAGCTTTATCCCCGGCTGGAAGTGAATAGTCTTGCTTTCGCACCACACCCAGGTGTAAACCAATCCGTGACTCATTAAAACACTTCCAGTAATGAATAAATTAACATAATTAATGAATCGTGGCTTTCATGGTATTACGCCGTGAGGAAGTCTCCGTCCGAGGTTCGAGGAGGTGGAGATGGAAAAATTTCTTTTTAATTTATGCATAATTCTTTTTGGATCCATTATGAAAACAAATGCAATTGAGATTCACGAAGGCACGCGGTGCCCCATTGGGGGCCCTGGCGTTAACAAGGTGGACCCTTGCCAAAGTAATAATGAGTTCATTCACGAATTCCCAGTGTACACGACTTCGAAACGTGTCGCGGTACGTGGTGGAACAACTGACAGTTTCCGACCCTGCTCGTCCTTCCCCTTCGCCGTCGGATCTCGGGAATCCTTTTCTCTCTCTGCCTGCGAAATCGGGTGCGGAAGCGCCGAGCGGGGACGGCAGGAAACGGGAAAACTTGCTGACGCAAGAAACGGGAGCGAAGCTCTCGGTTGCCGAGGTCGCAACCGGAGGAGGATCGGAAAGCGGAAGGAATTTCGAAATTGGGAAGATGCCGATTTGTCCCCGCAGACGAGAGGAAACCGGCAGATGCAGGAGGTGACCGCAGCTTTGCGTGTCAATAGAAAAAATGAGATTAAATGAGTGTTTCCACCGTAATTTTTAGTGCTACGTTTCGTAACGTCGGGTCCCCGAGAAGTTTCACCGGCAGACGTGATCGACTCGCTCCCGCCGACCGTAATCGGTGAGCTGCGTCTCTCGAAGGGAAGCCTCGGAAGGTTTGAAACCTTTTCCGCTTCCTCCGCCGGAGATTCGGCCCGCGACCCGGTGCTGCAGCGGAAAACCGCAAGCGATTGAAAATTTTAGTTCTTTCGCTTGTCTCGCCGTCGAAGGCGGAAGATGGGAAATTCCTCTTTTGCCTTTTGCCTTTATTCCTTTTCACTTGCGACCCCATTAAAGACGGTAATAATTTTAAGAGAATAATACCAGCTAAAGAAATATTTAATGTGATTTCTTCCGGTCCTTTTGGCAATGCAATCTGAAGACTAAAGGTTCGTTATTGGACAAAGGGAGACAATGGGAAAATTGGATTAGAAGCAGCGCGGAAAATGCGAGGATTAAAAGAAAGCCGCGAGAAGAGAAAAGCTGTGGGGACGCATTTTCGCGGTGCCTTCTTCCTCCCCCCCCCCCGCAGAGATTTTCATCCGATGCCTTTTCCGCTTCCGAGCGGTGTCTGCGGGCGCCCGACGCTGGTGCGCACGCACCACCGACGGAGTCTTTTGTTTTCAGGATTTTCCGTAAAATCGGCAGCTGCACTTTTCATCCCCCGACGATGGGCTCGGCCGAAAAATTTCATTTACATAACAATTGATCCTCGCAGCATCCCGAGTGATTACATTAATTGCACAAAGATAATGAGAGTCATTGTGATCCGGCGACTCTTGTTTCATGTTTGCGCTGCTTTGCTCCGACGAGTGGCATCGCATTCGCAAACCCGGTCTTTTGAACCCGACCGGCGTCCGGGGGGCGGGGGGGGGGGAGGAAAAAGGAAGAGCCCGTCGTGCGTTCCGGAAGAACGATCCGGGGGTGTCCTCCCTCCGAAATTCAAACGGTAACGTTGAGGTACGCTCGCGAAAGAGGAAATCGCGATCCTCGTGGACGGAGGTGACGTGACTCGAGTTGACGGGAAGAAGTGTGCGGGATGTTTCGCGACGGAAGTCGGAGAATCAAGCCAAGAAGTGTCCACGTGGTCCGCTCTCTTCTTCACCAATCTCTTCTGCTTTAGTAGCTTTGCGTGATTTCGGCGTTCCGCCGTATTGATTGTTTCTCGTCGGAGCAGCGTCGAATTAAGTTGCCCACGTCGCACGACGCGATTTTCGATCGGTTCCTCCGGTGGCTCTTTCGCATAGCCAGCCGTTCGCCGTTGCGGCGAGTCGCGAACGGTTCCTTTTCGACGTCGATTCGAGCTCGCTCCGCCGCCCGCGAACTCCAAGGGACGGGGCCCGCCGCTCCGGGCCGGGCGGTTTTCAAAACGGATCGTTTCGCCGCGAGTCCATATCCATACATCACGTAACTTTTACTAATCGAAATTAATTAATAAGAAATGTGTCGCGATTTCGAGGCGCCTCGCAGACGAATACGTGCGCATCCCGGGACCGTTCCATCCGTCGGAGGGAAAGGAGCGTTGTGGGTGCGTGGACAGTCGCCTTCGAACGCGCACCGCGACTCGGAGGGCGAACCGGATCGAACGGTAGTCGAAGGAAATCGACGGGCGAAGGGGTTTCTTCCGCCTCCCTGTTTCGACGGCAGAATTTTCGTCGGTTCGCGTCGAGGACCGAGGCCGGGGGTCGTGGTCCGTCGCTTTCCGGTCGGGTTTTCTTTCCGGGGGGGGCAGCGCGGTTCCGTTCGGTAAAATGGCGCTGCTTCCAACGAACCCGCATGCCTTGTTTGTTTTCGGGCATTTTTCTCTTGCCGGATTTCTCGAACGACCAGAAAACCGAAAAGAAGTAAATGAAGCGTTTCACATTGCGGAGATCTCCGACACCACCGCAGGCTCAAAACCTTAAAAGATCCTTGAGTGTACGATCGAACGCAATCTATCATTTAGCATCAATCAAGCGTTTAAAAATCACGAATGCCTTTAATTACTACCTTTATCTGTCATTATCTGCCGTTCGCGGAGGATATTTGCTATCTCTCTCCCACACGTGCACTCGGGGCCGGCACGATTCCTTACGCATGCATACGCCGCGGGCCCACCCCCCCCCCCTGCGGCCGCACCTTTCCCTCTTTCCGGGCTTCCCCGTCTTCCTCCGCACCCCCGTGCGCCCTCGCGCACTTCCGATGCCGGGCACCGGGAAACCGGAGCGCGGCCCTTAAATGAATGAAGCGACTCGCGAGCCCTGGGAAAACTCCCCGTCATGATGGATGAATAATAAGTGGATCGAATCGAGTCCGTCGCAGGTTTAGGTTAAGCTCCTTTTTCCTAAAACCAAATCAGGTACGAAGAAATGATTAAAAAACCGCAGGTCCAAGCACCGGCGAGAGCGAGAAGGGCGCAAGTGGAAACGGCATCCGCCGGAGCGCGCGGGCAGTCGCGGCCCGGGATCGAACTTCGCCCCAAATCCGTCCGGGAAACTTTTCCGGAAGGCGAGGGGGACCCGCGCACCGGAGGAGCGGGGGAAAAGTCTCGACGGGGGGGGGGTCCGGGACCGAGGCCGGTACCGGCGAACCCGTCGGAGGAAGCGCCTCGCGGCCGGGTACTTAGCTCGTTTGGCCGCCGAACTCTCCGTAAAAATTTTAATTTTAATTTTTTTTTGTTATATTTCTGTGATATAAAGGCTATAACTCCCAATTATAGTACGGCGTAATTACAGATAATTGCATTACGAGAGATATTGATTGAAAAATATCGATGGAAACGATACGGTTCACATCATTTTGAGTACCTGTCTGAGAGAAGGATTTCAGGAGGTGCCTCCGGGCCGATCGGGCTCGTTCGTTTCTCCGGTTCGAACGACGGCCGCGCGGGGCGGGGGGGTGAACTATGAGACGATGCTCCCTCCGCTCGCCGCGCGAGATCGCTCGCGAAGAGGAGCCCGCGAGGAGAGCGCGGCCCGGGACGCGACGGAGGGTGGAACCGGGATCGCGGGGCCGCCCGGAGGGGGGACGGGCGCAAAAGGGGAGAGGCGCGAACGACAACGAGACGAAACCGGAGAGGAAATTACGAATTTCGAAGCGGATAATGATGACGTGATTGAACCAAGGTACGAGGCAAAATGCACCGGAGTGGGATCATTAATGAAAAATGACAAGGTCAGGACCTGCGTTTTAAAAGATAGGTATCGGTTAACCGTGATTGGAATTCTTAAAATAACATTCGAGTCACACTTGTTTTTCTTTTCCTTTCTGCCAGAGCGGTTGCCCCTTGTTTATCACTCCTCGTCCCCGGGCCCCGCGGCCCCCTCGCCCGCCGCGGTGCACCACCTTCGCGCACGGCTCCGGCATTCCGAGCGTTCCTCGTTCCCCGCTCGGTAAAATGGCCGCGCGCCTCCGCGGGCACCGAACGGGCCGATCCGCCGGATTAGAGTAACCGATCCGGGAGTTGGGCGGTTGTGGAAGGGAGCCGAGGCGCGGAGATCGAGCTCCGCGGGTCGAGCGACTCGAGATCATTTTATCTTAAAGTGATTAATTGTATGGAGTTAATTGCCGGAGCTTGTTTAGATTCTAATCGCCACCTGGCCGTTCTTTATGCACCATCATCGGCCCTCCGGTGGCCGGACCGGGATTCCTCGAACCTCGGTGCCCCGCGGGCCCCGGCCCGAACGCCTCGGATTCCGGGCTCCGGGGCGGGCCGCGCCCGGGCTTTCCCGCCGGCGAGGTGCCGAGAGCGGCCCCGGAAGGCCCGATGCCCGAGTTTCGCGCTCCTTCCGCTTCTCTTTCGGGCTTCCGCCGAGCGGATTTCGCATCGCCGGACGCTTGACCTTTTCCGCGGCCCCTTCGTAATTTTCTCTCCGTGGGTTAATGATAATTAGCCCGGCACGAACCCGTTTCTGCATCGCCGCGGTCGAGCGAGCCCCGTTTCTTCCGCTCGGATAGCGTCGTTGCGAGTTCGCCTCGCCGGAGACTGCGCGCTGACGGGGTGCTCCGTTCGGCCCCCCGCCGCGGGCGGAAATAGCGCGATTGCACCCCGTTAACGCGAGGCGACTTCCGATCGAGGAAAGCCCGCAAAGCGGCGTCCGCGCCGCGAAGGAAAAGCGAAAGAAAATCGCTTCGAAACGATCGAGATTTCCTCTTGAGGAACGCTCTCCGTGACGCGGAGATTAAGATTGATACTTGAGCCACATCTATCGGAGGAGAAATCAACTAAAGGGCAGGCCGCCCGCTTTCTTTTGTTCTTTTCACCGTTCGGTTGTCCCGTTTGCTCTCCGTTTCCGTTTCGGTTTATTTTTCTGCTTCGTTTCCGTCCGCGGCGTCAATTTCGGTTTCCTCATTTCGGCCCCCGCGGCCCCCCGGAGAGCTTGCCCGGCGGTGAAAGAAAGGGCGGTTCGCCGCTTCCCGGGGCCCTTCGATCCTTCGCCCCCGAAATCGCGACGATCCCCCCCCCGGTTTCGGGTTCGACGGGGAAGGGAAGTGGCTTCGGGCGGCGAAAGTGCCCGCGCAATAAGAATTTCAATTAAAAGGAAAAAAGGAGGAAAAAGGCCGGCGAAAGGGAAATTCCATGGAAATTAGAATTTAAATGAATCAATTAAGAAGTTCCAGCTAGGCAACCGGCGAGGCAGATGTGCGAGGCAATTAAACAACCCTTTGAACCGTTAATTTGCAATAAACCTCTCTCGGAAAATCTTCATCCCTCAGACTTACCCTTTTAAGTGGTTGTACGTAATCATGTCTTATGGTATTAATTAAACCAGTTGTTTATGCAAATTTTATTACCGTATCAAATTCTCTTTTTCCCGCGCTTTCCTTTTGGGGGAGGGTAAAAAATTCATTTATTTTAATTTTCCACTTCGCTCTCGGCAACCGACCGCAGCAGCTTGCAGAGGCCTTTGAGAGGGTGATTTGGGGTTCGGGAGCTGCGACTTGCGGGATCGCGGACGCAGATTTTCCCTTGCGGAGATCCCGCAAAGGTGATGCCGGGGCGAAAGAGGGACGAGCCCGCGCGGGGGGGTCGAAAAGGCTCCGACCTCGAGTTCGCGACCGCCGCCGCTCGAGAGCCGCTGCTGACGGCGTCGGACGGTGGCCGACCTCCCTCTCGGGCACCCGAGGCGTGCGGATCCGAACGTCTTCGGTTCGTGCAGAGCGAGAGCGACCCCACGAGACGTGACCCAAACGGGTTTTCGCTCGTTTCCGGAACGGGGTCCCGCGGCCCGCGGCGCAGGAGGCTCGTCATTCCCTTCGGGACCAGTAACGCCGTCCGCGGGAGAACTCGCGCGAAGACGCCCCAAAATCCCCGCAGAAGTTTCTCCGCCTCGCAAATCGCGTAAAGCGACCCGGCTTTACGGATTTGAATTAGAGACGCGGGACGGGCGTTGCGATTAGCCGGGGTCCCCTTCCCCTCCTCCGGAGTTTCTCGATTTTTGCAGCCTCCGCAATCCACTTTCGGGGCTCTTTCCGTATCCGGTTCCGCGATTCCTCCGTGCTACTTCCGGACGGCGACCCGTTCGCTTTGACCTTTCCGATGCTTCGCAGACGGCTTTGCGCGACGCCTTGCTCTGCCCCCGAGTAAAAGTGGAAACCCGAACCGCGCAGCGATCTCCACCGTTCCCCGCCCCCGAGACCGATCGGAGACGGGACAGCGGGAGAAGTGCGGCCTCGGTGCGCAATTAAAGATCGCTGATTTCCGCTGATGAAGCTTATCTTCCCGGCGTAAACGACAATGATCGGGAGGGGGACGGGGGGGGCGTTCTGCGGCGTTTCCCATCAAATCCGGGTAGAAAATCTCAATTATAACTTTGCCCAAAAACCGATTTTCGATTCCGCCCATTTGACGTAGCCGGCATGGGGGGGAAATAAAAATGAGTCCGAAGGGGGAAATGACGAAGTTTCCTGACGACTCCCGATCCGGGAGAGCGCGCGGAAATGGAAAGGTCGCAATCGGAGAAATAATTTCAATGAAAAAGGACGAAGTGGAAATATCATTTGAGAAACGGAAGCGGAAGGGATACCGAGACAGTCCCCGATTATTTACGCAAAGCTCAGTCGGGAGGATCGGGCAATTATAACTTTTCATTTGTTAATAAATCCGGGAAGAGAAAGGGCCGCGAGGAGGTGGCGGGATGTCAGCAAAGAGGCCTGCGCTTCCCTTTTAATCAGCGCTTCGCATCGGAAACGAAAGACCGAAACGAGAGCGCGGAAAAGTCAACTTCTCTCCCGCCTTTGTTTAATGCAGTTCGGATGAAGAAAAGCGCTTTCCCTTCTTTCCTTCCGCCCCTCTCCTCGCGGCGGTTTCCTTCCCGTCCGGGCCCCGACGGGCCCGGAGCGGGGGCTCAAATCGGACGCGTTCCCGGTCCGGGCTTCTTCGGGACGAAGAGGAACGAGCGCGGAGGCTTCCCGAGAGTAAACCGCGCAACGGAACCGTTAACAAAGGCGAACGACTTGGATGAGCGACGGTTTCCATTTCGAATGCGATCTTCGCCGTAAATTGGCCCTCCTTCGACCTGCTCGCGGAACCTTCCTCCGTGACCGGGGCCCGACCCGAGATTAGATCGATCCCAGACCGAGGAGTTTGAGGTTAGAGTTTCGTGGCTCGCGGTCGGAGGAGGAAGCCGCGACGGGCTCCGGCACCCAAATTTTTCTCCACGGTTCTCATTTCCGATAAAATCTTGCGCCAAATTAAACGTTGCCGGTGGAAGACCAGATGGGACGAAACCGGAATGGGCCTTCCATTGTTACCGTTTGCGCCTTTTCGTGTAACAACAGCTCAAGTGCGTCCGCCTCTGAGGTGCCTTTCCTGCGGGCCCGAACCGCGGAGGGGGGCGCCCGCGCACGATCGCGCACCTCTTTGCCCTCCGGGCTCGGAAGCTGTCCGCCGTAAGCGCCGCCTCGGGGCGGCTTTTCCGGCGAAAGACCCGGGTGGAAATCTTCAGTTGTGCTCTTTTTCTGTTCAGGTTGCAATTAATTTAACGTGGGAACCCGGAGCTCATTGAATATGAAAACATCAGAACGTGCTTATCATCATAATTAGCGCAGATTGAGATTAACTCGTAGAAGCGACGTCCTGAATAAAATCGCATCGATTACGATTTTTACTTGTTCGGCGGTCTCGTGAGGAAATTTTCTAGTTGAAAATACGGAAAGCCACGGTCCCCGCCGCGAGGGCCCATCGTGGGCCCGCGAACGCCGGCTCTGCGGCAGTCGGCGAGACGTGACCCGACGGACGCTCCGAAAGCAACCCTTTCGCCCCTCGGCGGGAGGCGCGGCCTCCGGGTTTCATTGGCCTTATTTTTCGCGTCGGAGTCCGCGCGAATTCTGCCTTCCGGCGAGAGCGTCTTCGGAGGCGTTGCTCCGTCAGCGAGGGATCGGCGGGCGATTTGATTTCCTGCCTTCCGGGCCGGTTCGTGACGTCGCGGGGTCAGAGGCAAGCGGTCAGAAGCTCAATTAACGGGGCGATCGGCGGCTCGACCGCGTGCCGAGTCAGCGACGGGAGTGGCGGCAGCCGCGCATCTCTCGGAGGCTCCCGACGTTCGGCAGCGGGGAAAGAAGCCCCGGGCCGGACGCGTTTTCACGAGCAATTAATTAGCCATTAATTAAGATAATCGGCCATGAATTACGCTTGTTACTGGGGCCCCGTTGAATTTCAACGCTTTTCAGGGCCGCTTATCTAATCGCCGCATCGATCTCAAGCGTTCGTTTCCTTCCATCCTCTGCCCACGTCGTCACGGTCCCTTCCTTCCTCGCCTTGTCGTCGACCATTAACCGCATTTACCGAGGCGACGGCCGATCGCCCGCCGCCGACGACCGAGCTCTGCCTGCTGGAGCCGGAATCCCGGTCCGCTCCTTCCCGTTGCCGGGGGTCCGGGAGCGTCGCGCTGACGCGAGTTGCTCGGGACCGCGATTCCGAGCTCGAGCGGGGAAGGCCGCAGGCCGAGGGATGACATTTGACTCTGCCTCGCTGTTGCTTGTCACACGGAGCGGCACAATGTCGAATAATCAAGAATAATAACGGTAATCACTTGTGACAATGTTAATTTGCTAATTCTGGCGGAACAAAATATTCATAACTTTATCATCCCCCTTGTTCATCCTCTTTATTATATTCATCCCTTTCCTCGGTTAATTAGGGGTGTATTCCTTGCTTATCCATGTAAAATAACTTATTGCTCCGAAGGGTAGTTTAATTCTCGGAGTTATTTAAACTTTTCCACGTTTACATAATGTCTCGCACTTGATTGCACCCTCGGCTGCTTCCACTTTGCTCTCCCGGCTGCTTCGAGTCGCTGCGAATCGCCGGTTCAACCGTTTGCATTGCTCCGCAACCTCGCTTTACATTTGGAACAATGAAGCTTGATTGAAGTTCGCGTGACGTTTTTGCCCGGTGGCGATTGTCGAAGCGCCGGAGATTTCATTCGCGTTCGCCGGACGAACGGCAAAACGGCTCTGCAGCGAGTCCGGAACCGACCCTTCGGATTCCATCAAGCGTTTTCGATCGGGGGGAACACCCGAAGAATTTATTCGGGAACTGTGACCGAACCGCAGCAAATCCTCTCCCATCGAACGCTGCCGAAGGCGAGTGCCCGCCGAACCGGCACATCGGGGTTGCGGAATTTCGCACGGGGCACCGTGCAGTTCGGCGTTCGCGAAGTTCTCCGCTCGAAGACGAGAATGCTCCGGAAATCGGGAAGAATCCGAGGAAGCACCTCCTCCGAGGCAACGCAGTTTGGCAGGAACGTCGCCGTCCTAAATTGCTCTGCTGCATTATGGTCTCGGTCCCGCCATCTGCCTACCCTTTTTTATTTTTCATGTCCTTTTTTTACCGGTTTAATTTATGTTCTCCGCTTAACGTAATTTCTTTCCTTCATCCGCTCTAGATTCGGAAGCGATTCGACGATATCTGATCGGGCTGCACCCGCAATTAAACTTTTTCCCGTTTCCGGTTTCCTGCGCCTGTCTGCTCTCCAGTTTTCCGCAGTTCTCGCCATGGTTTCGCTTTCCGCGGCTCGCCTGCGCACCGTCCGCAAAACATTTCGATCCGTTCCAACTGCCGTCATCGGGGGATTCGACCCCCTCCCCCGGGGGGGGGGGTGGCGGGTTTGGAGATCGCCTCGGGAAAGGCCGACGTTTGCAAAGTCGCCCCGTGCGATGAACGCGGAGCAACCTTTAGCGAGTTCTCTTCGAAGGCCGTAGGGAAGTGGAAATGTTCCGCTGTCCGGGCGGCGGAAACCGGCTTCGCACCACACCAAACTGAAGGTTGCAGGGAAATATATTTCGAGTCCGAAAGAAGTAAAATCTTGGCGCTCTGCATGCATCAAGTGCCCGGATTCGTACCGAAAGATTGTCGGGTTGGGTATTCTGCCATCTCGTCATTATTTGTTCTCGGGCTTTCCGTTCGCGGGCACGTGCCGGGGCTCGAGGGAGGGCCTTCGCGGGTGCGACCACCGCTCCGTCCGGGAAGAAGTCTCCTTCGCCCGCGCGTCTGTCAAAGGAGGCACAGAGAAGCAAGGAGCAAAAGGAACGGTACGGCCACGCACTTGTCGCGACGAGATGTGCGAGACAGACCTGGAAAGATACGGGGCCCGTGGGCCTCCTTTTTTCTTGCTTCCACAGATGTAAAATAATTAAAATGTGAAAAAACTTGTCTAATTAAAGAGTAATTAAGCCTGGAGCCTGTCGTGACCGTGTTTTTTCCTTCCTGCGAGGCTCCGATGAGTAACAATGGAGAAAAAAATGTCTTTGAGGAAGTCTTCCAGCGCCGTCGTAAAAACATTAAACGCAATTAATTGTGTTTCTTATTAATTTAAAATGAACATTTCTAATGGAGAAAAAAATTAAGGTGATTTGGGAGGATCGCTCCGATCCGGCTACCGTTGGCCCGTCGACAGGTTTTTGGGCCTCGCGGGTTCTTCAAACGTATCGGCGGTTCTTCGGCGGCGGCCCAGCATTTTCCGATCCTGCGGCGGGGCATTCCTCCTGGTTTTTCCGGTATGTGCGCAAAGTGTGGTTCCGCCGGGCGGTAAAAATTCACAAGCGAAAAAAATTCGTTTTTCCTTGCGTAGATGCAGCCGATTCCGGCCGATCATTTTGCACGTGCGGGCAAATAACGAACCGGTTATGCCATTCGTCTGATTTATTTTTCCATCGCCTTTCTCGCCCCCTGCGGAAAATCTCGCGAACCGAGGCAAGAGATGAAAACGCGGCATCGGGCTTTCCTTTTTTTCGCGGGAGACTTTTCCCTTAGGAAAGCAGAACGTTTTGGTCGAAGCTTCGGCAAATATCGTACCGCAACCGGGGTGTGGAATCCACTTGCGGCGAGCCTTTCGACGGTCCTTTCCGCGGTCGGAAGACGGGCCGACCAAGAATGCTGGAAGGCGAAAGCGTCCGTCGGGTAAGGTGGTCCACCCTTTTCGCAAATCTAACAAAGGGAAACGGCGAAGAGGTACGGGAACGTTCGTTGCGGCCATCGGAGAGCAGCGAAATAACAATCGTGCGGAAAATTCGAATTCTTCGCCTCGTCCCGCGGAACCCGCGATCGAAATCCGTTTTCGCGCATTCTGCCGGTGACCTGCCGGGAAGGGCTCGAAGCAATGCTTGAATGACCCGCGGTGAGCCGAGGAGGAAATTTCGAGGGTCTGGAATCGAGAATGACGCGGCTGGAAAAAGGAAGGAGGAAAAAAAATAAGATAAACGAGCCCCCGAGATTACAGTTTAATCAACGTCACAGCAGTTATTATGAGTGAAATTAAGAAATTGCTTTCGTGAGAATCTTCTTCCATTCCGGTTGCGTTTAATTAGCCTGCGAGCTCCTCTGCTTCGAATCCGCCCTTCGGCATTTTCCGCAGCGTCGAAGGGAGGATGCGTCCGCTTGCCGAGAGTAACCTCCGATTTGGAAACGTCAGAAACCTTTCGGAAAGGTCTCGCGGAAACGCGAAACCCGGCGAACGCCCGGAAGATCCTCGACCGGGAAGAGCGGGGAGAATTGATGTCCACCTCCGTCCGATGCATCGCTATCCGCTGAGCCGTTCCCGCGGTTCGCTGCGAACCTCGGCCGAGTCGACCGTCTTCCGGGCAGGTTACCGAGGCGCACGGAGAAAGGGGTTGCCTTTTCGAATGCGTCGCACCTCGAAAGATGTAAAAGAAATTGATCTTTCCAAACTGCCGTTCCTCCCCACTCGCCTTAATTGCATCGGAAGCCTGCCCGCTTTTTCTGCTCCCGTAAGGCAAGAAGCGACAAAACGAATCCACTCACGTTGCGAACGGCGATATCCGAAGGTAGAACCGAGTCATATGTCATACGGCATCCCCTTTCACTCCGTAATTATTGTCCTCATTAAAGTGTTGGTTCTGCCCGGATGAAAAAGTCGTTGTGGAAATGAATAAAAAACGATTTGGCCGGATTAAGGCTTCGCGAGCCGCTGCCGGCGAACGACAAAATTAAACACCGGAAAGGGCGAGAACGTCTGCAGTTGGACGTCCTCCGCTGCGGACGGGTCATTTCGACGTTTTCGACAGCGACGGTGATCTGCGCCGGCGGGAGCTGCCGCTCCCTGCCGAGAGCACCGTGCCCGGAGATGCATCTTTCGGGCGATCTCCAAAACCCGGGGGCGAAAAGCATTCGGCCATTTCGCTCACAATTACGTGCAACCGTCGTCGGGTGGTTACTGACGCGCGACACGGGTGTGGGCTGTCGTTCTTCCGGCCGCGGGGGGGGGGGGGGGGGGGGTCACGTTTAATTTAATAGCCGCAGCGAAAGG
>JAOWBB010000005.1:1666949-1752766 GCA_028565995.1 Ricinus marginatus
AAATTTTCTTACCTATATTTTATTATTAATATCATGATCAAAATACATCAAAAATAATTATCTTTAATTTTCAGATTAAAAAATTTATCATTTTCAATTGTTTTTTTACCAATTTGATCCAAAATTAATAAATTCTTCAAATTATACCTAAATTAGTTATTAAATTATATTTTAAGAAAATGACAAAATAAACTCATTCTTTGGGCCAATTATATCTTTAAAAAATTTTCATTTCAAATTTTATCCAACATTTACATTCAAATCAAAAATATTTTGATTATTTATGGTTCAGGTATTTACCCCATGTGACTGTAAATAATTCATAAGAGTCTTTGCATCCCTCATAGTTTCCAGCTCTGGTCTATTGTCTTCATTTGACATTACTGCTACAATAACATTTGTTTCATTTTGTAATTCATGAATAGTGGCAACTATATTATTTCTTCTAGCTTTCAAAGATTCTGATTCTTCTGATGGATACAACATTCCTCTGATTTCAATAACATAATCCAACATGTTGGTTTTATTAAGAATATCTAACTTCCCTTGAAGTAATTCCTTCTCATCATAAATCTAAAAATTTTCAAGTTGAAATATAAACTTAATTTTCCAACTTTGTTTAATTAACAATTATAAGAACACAAAAATATGAACTCAGTAAGGCTAAATATTTAACATTTTGATTGTACCTATAATTTTTTAACTAAAAAAAAAATGTTTAGAAAATGAAATTAATAAATGTTTTAAAATATTTACTATTACATAATGAAAAGTATATCTCATCCTTATTTTGTACACAGAAATTAATTTATGATGACGTAGAATTTAATAAAATTTAAACTCAGCAGCAAGAGATGATGCGCGAATTACAAATTCAAAAATTATGGTTTAAAAATTTTAAGGTTACCAAAGCATAATACATTTGAATATAAAATTGAGGACAATTTAAAATCCGCGTTTCTTTGTATATTTAACTCATTACATTTAAACGCTTGTTTTTTTTGTTTTGCAATTCATAAAACTTAATATTAAAAGATTTGATGTTTGGCTTCCAGATGACATATTAATTTTAATGAAATATTACTTACTCCCTTGGCTGAAAGAAATTCTAGTAAAGGAAAAACCAAATGCCGATCTAAATATTGTCCAATTTTCTCTGTTAAATCGAACTGTGCCATTCTTGACAAGAAAACTTTTACATGAATAGTATCTTCCCGAAAATAACACTTAAGTTATAAGTAATGGTTAGGCCTTACTCAGAAAACGTGGCTCTAGAACGGGCCCTGATCAACCTGAAAAGTGGGTGAAAAAAGCTGTTGACACCAAAATAACTTGGAATTTCCATTATTTTATCGTCAAAAAGGTTACCAACCTAACTACATTCAAGACTTCAAAGATAATTAATCTGTTTCCCTTTAAAGGACTAGTAATTCAAAGACTCCAAACATTCCAAGAGCGAAAAATGGTAGCAAAATTAGATAACTAAATTTTATATCGAAGTACGGGTCTTCGTACAAGCTTGATCACAGTAAAGATATATTAGCGATTAACCTTTTAAATTACGTTTAATGAAGCTGCAAATCTTAAAATTAAAATTTTTGCCTATTTAATTTGCAACATCCATCGTTAACTACAAAGATATATTTAATGAAAATAAAAGTAAAAAGAAACAACTGAAGGATTTCCTTGTACTTCATGCAACATGGGCCAAGTTTTAAGTGACTGCAAAATTAAATGTCCAAGTTTAACAAATAATCTCAAAATGGTTAACTTAAATGTAAACAATATAAAATACAATTATGTAGAGTATAAAAATAAGAAAATTACATAAAAATACCTAAAAATAATAACTTATAATTTTATAGTTAAAGATGAAATTGAAAAATTTTATCAACAGAAAAATATTAGTAATCATATATTTCCCTTGCACTGAATGTCCTTAATTAAAATTTTTTGAAATTATTTTTTAAATTTAACCTTTTCTTTTAATAAAAATTGAATTTTTCTTTTGTTTTTCACAATCAAAATTTACATGCTTCCAAATTTCTACAAAATGCCAGAATGAAGTTTAATCATTTAGATTCATCAATCAAAAACAATGGTATTAATTTCAAATCTATATTGGGTTGTAATTAATCTAAATTCCTTAAATAATTAAACATTAATAATAATTAAAAAGAAAACAAGATATAATAAAAGAATGTATTTCATAAGAAACTTTTCAGTACAAAAACATTTATTTCTTATAACCACAGCTTCGCCTTCTTCCTCTGGCTCTTTCAAACTTTCTTCCTTTAGATCGCACGTAAGGTTTGGTATGACTGCGTGGCACACCAGGTGCCCTACCAAAATGCTTCACTGCTTTCCTGGCTTTTCGCCTTCCTATAATTTACAAATTCAAAAACTGATTACCTATTCAAAATCTCAATCAACTCAAGTAATAACACTAAACATTCTAATCAACATCTACTGCTACCCTCAGCACTTTATATTAAATATTTAAATTCTTGTTATTTTAAATGCTGAATTTAAAAATTTCTATTTACTATTTTTCAAATGTTAAAAATATTTAAAATTTATACCTTGCATTAAGACAGTATTTTTACCAGTAGGAGCTTTCACAGCTAACTGATCAAATGTAAGAATTTTTCCACCATGTTTTATAATTTTTGCACGAGCTTTCTCTGATATTCTCAGGGCACATATCTGTAATCATTAAAGAATAATATTTGAAGGAACAAATAATTCAACCTATAAACAGTATTAAAACTTCTGTATCAATTCATAGTCAATTTTTTATAACTTAAATTAATAAAAACCAAAACTGACATTTTCCATTATTAAAATATACCGAACTTAACAAATTTTCTTAGCAACGACTGTTTCTGTCAACATCTACTGGAATGTAGATGAAATATTTAAAATAACTTTATTTCAAGTGTAAAAAACAAAGTATATTCGGATCTTACCGTCAATTTTTTAGGGAATTCAAAAATACGATGATCATCTAATACGCTCCCGACAACAACAGCAATTCTACCTTCACGACCTCCCTTCTTCATGAATCGAGCAATTCGTGCTATAGATATTGGTGGTCTGTTAATTTTTGACATGAATAATCTCTTTAATATGATTTTATTGAATTTAGATGAAGTTCTTCTAACCAAAAACCGATATAACTATAAAAAAAAATTTCAAAACAAAATGGTTTAGAATTAATCGAAAACAAGAGCAGCTAAGGATCTAACATTGTATGAAATTTAAATTTACCTTCACCAGTAAACGTAGATAGATATCTTGGGATTTCGGTTCCCTACGACGAACCTTCCGGTCATACTTATGATTGATGTCAATACCCTGCAATTAAAATTATCAATATCCAAAATTTGAATTGTAGAATTAAAAGATTACCTTAAATTCAGATCTCCATGCAGATACAATATAGAGGATTAAAAGGATTAAAATAGGAAAAAAATACTTACCATACTTCTCGACCATTAAAAAGCAAGAGGTACTACTGTACAACAATACAGGCTTACCAACTCTCAGTAGAAATATTTAGCGGATCAAAAAGCGTTTTTGAAAATTAAAAAGAATAATTTTTTGTTTTATCCAGTTAATTTTACGAGAAACTTGAATGCAAAAATATACTCTTCCAATTCTAAATAATATAATTTTCTACATTCTCATTTGACAATAATGGCCCTGAATTTTGTAAGGAAATGCAGAGTGTAACTAGAATTGCAAATGGCCGTTTTTGATTCTGGCATTTGCCCTGATTACGTGTGAAATAATGATAAGTCGCTGTTTTATTTGTGTTTTATAATTTAAAATAACGTTTGGATGTAAAATATCAGTTTGATTATTTAAAAGTGCTCTTCATTTCAACAAAATACAAAAGACCATTCATCTAATAAGAGATCAAATAAAAGTGCGCCATGAAACCGCGAATTCCGGGATTTGTTAAAGCTGTAGTTAACACAAGTTAGAATTTAATTAATTTATAAAGAGTGCAATTTATTTGTTTAGAATGAGAATGCCTGCTTCTGGAGGAGATCCCGTTAGTGCAACTTTGCGGTTAGCATTTTCACCGGCGTCGAAAGGTGAGGATCTGGATTCCGGTGTGGAGGCTTCCGCGAAGCGCGTGTTGTTGAGTAACATTTCCTTCGACGCGCCAACTAATTATCAATCTTCGGTTCTGAACAACCTTAAATCGAAATACATTGTTATAAATACAAAAAATACAATAACATCTCCGAAGCTCGTAAACGGAAATAATGTCACTAAAAAGACGAATAGTGTTTCATTACCAGTGCCAAAACTCACGTTATTTCCTCCTGAAAGAGTGCAACTTGGTTATCGCGGGAATATATCGGTTGGTTCGGGAATGGCAAATATGGGGAATACTTGCTATCTCAATTCAACATTGCAAGCACTTTTTCATGTTCCTGCTCTAGTCAATTGGCTTGTAAGTGAAACGGCTCATCAGAAATGTGAACAAAACAGTGAAATACAATTACATCCGGATGATATAACGTGTTCAGTTATAAAAACATTTAAGTGTTCTCAGCAAAAAACTGGAAATTATATGAAACCAATTAGTGTTTATTCTAAGCTAAAAGGTTTGTTATTTTTATCTATTTATTTATTTATTTATTTATTTATTTTTTCAGTATATATTAATCAATCTATCATTAAATAATGGACCTATATGATTGGATGTGGTATTTATCCTATAATTTCTTTAATAAACTTTGAATTATTCAAGATGAAATTTAAATTTTTTTTTTGAAATTATTGAATTTTTCTTTGAAAGTTAGAATGATTTTCTTGTAAAATTTAGCTTGTTGTTATGTTTCATGTAAAAGAACATTAAGTGGTATTTATAAATAATTATAAGATAAACTTATAGTGCTATGAAAAATTTTTTAAAAAAAATTATTTCTAAAAATTCTCAAAATTTCCTTATTGTACAAATAAAGGAAATTATTACAAATATTTTTTTTATTTTGCTTTTGTTTATATCAGAAAATTGAATCTCAATTGTTATTAAGCTGTAATAAATTACAATCCTAATTATTAATTTATAATTTTTGCTTGTTAAACATTTTTTTGCATTTTATCTTTTCCTAAAGTAATATCAAATTCAATTTAATTGAATTGTATTGTAAAATTTTCTCTTATCTTTATAACAATTTAAATTAAATTTTAGGTAAAAGTTTTAAGGTATCACAATGTGATGTTTTTTAGATGATTATTTTCAAAATTTCTTTCTTATTAACTTAATCATTGAATAGTCCATTATGCACTTAATATATATAATATACAGCTCTACTTTTGTTTTCTTCTTACAGCAATTTGCAAACATTTGAGCCATGGATCTCAAGAAGATGCTCATGAATTTATGCGATACTTATTGGAGAGTTTGGAAAAAAACTATTTGACCAGATTTCAGGGTCACAAACTAGATAACACCTCTAAGGAAACAACTCCAATCAATCAGATATTTGGCGGTTACATTAGGACTGAAGGTAAGTCATTTTTAAAGGTGAGCCTATAAAGTTATTTAAATATTGGGCTCCTAAAATTTGTTAACCTGTCAATAATTTGCACAAACGATAAATTAAATGAATTACAAAATTTTTTTTCTTTATTATAGTTAAGAATTATATCAATTCACTTTTATATAGTTTATTCCATTATCTTAATATACAGCTATCAGGCCACATTGTTCTACCTGTACTTCTTTCAACTGCCTCCCTTCAACTATGTGTTTTTTAATTGTTAGGATTAAAGAAAATTAAGTGACATAGTTTTTGCTGAAAGTCAGATTTTTTTTATTATCTAATATTTTAACCAATGACATTTTAAGAAACTCATATCAGAGCTGTGCTTCTTGGACTCCAACAACATGACTATTTTTGGGATGTTTAATAGAACATAGTAGCTTGAGCTGGTAGCCCAGGCTTTGTGAAGAGAATGACCCCGTGAAATTTTGATTCATATCAGCCGGGAATCCTGGTGAGAGCCTGACACCTTAAAGCCGCCAGAGTCTATGTTTGATGAATGAAATTGTAATTTACGATACTTATCGTTTTTTTCTTCAGTGGCTTGTCTTTCATGCAAAGCAGTTTCGACCACGTTCCAACATTTCCAAGATTTGCCGCTTGACATTCGGAAGGCATCGACGTTGAATGATGCGTTGGCCGGATATTTCGAGCGGGAGAGGTTACCGGAATGTGAAGATGCTTATAAATGCGAAAAATGTAACAGAAAGGTCGCAGCTACTAAGAAATTTACCATAGAGAAACCGCCTAATGTTCTATGTGTTCAATTGAAACGGTAACATTTTTTTTTTATATAAAATAGATTTTCATTCTATAGATTGTTTGGGAAGAACTAATGTTTCCCTAAGATTTGCAAAAATTGCAAAGGATTTCCGATTATTTTAATTTCATCCATTTTGGACCCGTTTCGAAAATCTTGCATGTTGTAAGATCACCGAAATCATATGCTTTTTTCAATATATTTTATTGAATTATTTATTCAATAGACTTAAAATAAAAGGAGTACTCAGACAGAAATAAAAGAAATTTTACTTAATCACTCTAGTTGAGATTTAGAAAACAGTTATTGAAAGTTATTCTGCTTTTTAAATAAAATATCAAAAATGCATAATCAGATCCTTATAATCTAAGAAAACTTTAGATTGACAATAGGAATTAACTTTTTTTCATTTATTCACATCTCTTACAGTTTCAGTATGGCAAATGGTAAAATTACGAAACAAGTTCAATTGCCCCAATATCTTGATGTTACAAGATTTATTAGTCCATCTGTTCAACCAAGACATCCTGTTAAATATAGGTTGGTATCAATGATTACACATATGGGGCAAAATGCGAATTGTGGTCACTATACAGCTATTGCCCTTGCGGCAAATGGATTTTATTATCAGTTTGATGATAGTTCAGTGAGTATTAAGTCATGAGCACGTATTTTATTTACTAAAGTTATCAAAACAATCACCACAATTAATTTTTTTATCTTTAATTTTTAGGTGCGTCAAATTCCTTTAAGTACAGTGCTTAATATGAGTGCATATTTGGTGCTTTACGAAATGGAAAGACCTTTTACTCCGCACAGTCAAAGACCTTTTCCTGCTCCGGCCACGATTGTTTGGAATAATAATAATAATATCAATAACAATACCAATACCACTACCACTATCCATACTAATATCAATACCAATACTAATACTAATGCTAATGCCAATATTAACAGTATCAATAGCACAAACAATAGCAGCAATTCAAGCAATTTGAACATTACTATCGATCAAGAAAATGTGTTGTTGACGAGAGAAGCAGAACAGGATATAATGCCTATATCTTCGAATGGCAATTCCGTAAATGATTTTGATGCTGAAAGGTTAGTATTGCAGCAATAATTAAAAATATAATAGAAAATAAGTAACTTCCGTTACAATGTTAGCTTTATTGAGGTTCTTCATATTACTTATTTCATTCACTAATTCATCTTTCATAACTGAACTAAATTTTATTAACGTTATCAAAAGAGAATTGTGAACTATAAATTTCTCACTTTTTTCATTTTTAGTTAATTTGTTCATAAATTTTATTGATCATCTTTTAAATTTCAGTCAAGGCCAGAATATTAAATGAAAAAGAAAGGAATTTCAGCCTATACTGATACTTTTCTATGAAGATTATTATTTATTTTCAGGGTCAGGACAAATTCACAATCATCCACATTTTATCGAGTAAAAAATTGCAAACTCTATTCCCGCCCTACCTCCCCCATTACAAATCATCAACAGGTCGCAACTAAAGTTCAGAAACTTGATTCTAACACTACGCGTTACAGTTTAGTTCCTTATGATTCAGACGTATCAACGTATTCGGATATTGAGGAAAAAGACATGAGTGAATTAGAGAAATTATTAACTAAATATTCGACATCCGTAAAAAATTGGGAAGTAACAGTTACAGATAATACAGTTATTTCAAAACCTAAATCGGGCACAACAAATTGGTACATTACGGATACGAAAACTGAAAAAATTCAGAGGATTTTCAATGACAAAGAATTAAAGAGCCGGAAAAAAAAAAAGCACAAAGCTTCTGGAAATGATTCAAAACCGAACGAGTCCACTGGAAGAATGAAATCTGCGGCGGACGATAACAGAAAAAAAAATTCTTTACTCAATTCAATATTACAAAAATATTATAATAATTTTGGGAAAAATTCTGAGAAGACTGAGAGCAATAGGAAGTCAGAAGAAAATGAAGAGAAGACAAAGTACGTAAAATTAAAAAGTTGAAACGGCATTTCAACCGGCTGAAATACCTAATTCTAAACCAATTTGTTTTTCTCTTGAATTACTTTTGGATTCTAGACGGTCTCTTGCCAAGAAAATTGACTGAAAGAAAATTGTATGAAATGCGTTGAAGTAAAAGATGTTTTCGAACATGCTAAACAGTTACCATTTATTTTGTCGGTTAAATAATAAAATACGTCTTATATCACGATGAACAAAAGAATCGCAAATATTAATTTTTGTTTGAAAAATATAGAAGTAAAGCAGTCTTTTGATCAGAAAATGTTATAAAAACATAAATTCATAAAGAAGCAAATATTTTCCAAGCTTATCATGAGAAATATCGATAAGAATAACACAGTAAAATAAGCAAAGATTTTCAGATTTCTCAGAAGAAAAAAATAAATTAAGGTCTGGGAATTATGTAGATGGTCGGTTGAGATACCAGTTTATAATGTTTTGAAGGGGCAAACTAGTTAAAAGACATCCATTACACTAATACTGTAACTCCGATATCAATTGATTAATATAAAAAGTCTTAAGGTTTTAAAGCAAGCGGTAGCATCGCATAAGTCAAATTGAACAAAGAGGAAAAATTACAGTGCCGTTCGGATCCCCTAAAATAATTGAATAAGTGGATAACGGATCGAATTCCACTACTTGAAATAGGTATCAATATCGGTTTACTGGGTAAAAGTAAAAAAAATGGTTGACATCATTATATAATGTTTTTGATTTTTAATATTTTGAATGCTTTCCAGAACTGTGAAATTGAAGAACGAAAATATTCTGGACTATCAAACGACAAATGGAAACATTGACATATTTGCATAAAATTACCAAATTCTATGTTAGTGTTGTGTCTTTTTTATTGCTTCTTTCCTTTTTGTTTTTTTATATTTTTCAAATGTATTTGATATATATATTCTTGTTTCGATCTTTATTAAAAACTTACTAAATTAGCTATGCTTATTTCTAAACTTGCTTTTAATTATTTAATATTTTTTGTATGTGTAATTAAAGAGCGTATCACCGTTTATTTTTTGTATTAGAATCAATTTAAAATTCCTTTACCTTTTTCCTTTACTATTAATTTGTTTATAAATATATATATATATAAATCATTTAATAATTTCAATGTCTGCTTGAAATGGAATTGTTTAGATGTTATCGTTAAATTTTTTGGGAAATTCAGAATTAATTTTTTTTTTAATTTCAGGCAAAGACCATCCTTGGTATCTCAGGTCGTTTCATCTAAAGTTGAAAATTTAAATTCTAAAGGAATGATGTTTCCACGTGTTGCATCCGAAAATGGAACAGGCAATTGCACTGGAAATTCAAATGAAGAAAAGGCTGGTCGAAATTTTCATAATGGGAATTCAGTAAAGGATTCAAATGAAGTTTGCCAGTCAAGAGAATCGCCAATGTCTGAAAAAACAGAACAGGAAAGTCAAAAGAAAAAAGATATTAATTTGCTGCAGAATTCTCAAAGAGGTTATGGAGTTCCAGGTAATAAATGAGTCAAGTAATGATTTCAATTGTAGATTTTAAAATCCGATTGCAAAGACAGTTAAAGCAAAATTTTGAAACTTGTAAATAAGTGTGGTGCGATTTAATAACAAATGTCCGTGATTTGTAAAAGTAAAAAATCATGTAATTAAAAAACTATTTTTCTTTATTCTTCTATTAAGACATAATATGATAATTAATTTTTTTATAGTTTTAACCTGGTACGGAAATCGAAGCAGCATGGATCGTGAAGTAGAAGAAGAAAAGAAAGAAAATAACAAAAGAACACTTGATGAGCTCTACAATGAGGAATTTGACAAAGGAAAGGTACATAATTTTTATTATTCATTAAGTAAATAAGCTTAATTTTTTATAATTAACTTATTTTACTTAATATATTTATTAATTATTTACTTAATTATAATTAAATAAACTTTTATTTTTTCATTATCTAAAAGAGAAAATATTTAAAAATATAAAGTAACCTCTTTGGGAGATCGTTTATTTTTAATGATTAAGGGCAAATTTTTATCTTAGATTTATAATAATCTAATTATTATTTTGACCTCCTAAGAACACAATTATTATTCTACACGTTTAGTCCAGAAATATTAGAAAAACAATTTATTGTACTTCTCAAAACTATGACTATATTGTTGAAAAAATTTAGAAACGTAATTCCTTTAATTTTTTAAAACGAAAATATAATTTCAATGCGTTAATGTGTTTATAACAGTTTATATTAAAACTATGTTTTATACATAGTTTACGTAATTCATTTCTTTAAAAGTGGGAGTTATCTTTGTGGTATTTAAAAAGTATTTATTAAAAATTTAAATAATATTCGTGACCAAAATAAATTCTTAATTTTACGGGAGATTAAATTATTGTAAGAAATCGAAACAAATATTTTATGTATTATTTATATTATCTTTGCATAATTTTTACGTTGATAAATTCTTTACATTTTTTTTAAATGAAAATTTAATAAATATAATATATTTTATAGTTAATGAAGTAATTATACGAAAACAAAAATCCGATTAAGATAACCAATATAATATGCATATGACCTGACAAGATTTTTCACAAAATTTATAATATTATTTATTTGAAATCTTTGATTCAGATTCTTAATTTTCATAGGGTACATTCGGTATCGGTCAATATTTAACTTAACAAAAAATGAATTTTTTCACATGTATTCTTTCGAAATTTACAAATTATATAAAAACAAAATTATATGTATACGCAATTAATTTTTATGAAAGTTAAAATTTTGCTTTTCTCTTTAATGATTCTAAATTAATGATAAATAATAATTTTTATAAAATTTCAGACAAAAAAATCGAAGACAAACAATTATAATCGCGACAGAGATTGGCCGCGATACAATTTATTTCAAGAAAGAGCAAATCAACAACAAAATCAGATACAATCGCAATCCTATCGCTGGAAGAACAGCAGCGGGAAGTTTGAACACAATTATAGGCACCACTGTAGGAAAAGACGTTTTGATAATAGATTCAACCGATCCCGCAGCTGGAACTATAGAAAGAAGTATAATAAAAGAGGGAATCATGGATATCCTTACCATAAAAATTACAGATATAGAAACATTCCCAAATGTAATGATTTTAAAAATTTTTACGACTGAACTTTTTCAACAGAAATTTACGAACCGTTTTATTATTCGAAATTCTTTGACTTCAAAATGAATATCTTTTTTTCGAAGATAACTTTTAAAATCAATTTCCCTGAATATATCTTAAAAAATATAATTTCAGGGTATCAGATTTTTTATCGTATTTAATATTCTCGTAAAATTACATTAAAATTTCGAAAACTGAAATTTTTATAAACAAAAATTGTGGGAATAATTTCTGGAGAAAAAAATGAAACAGAAAAACAAGATGGTAAAAAATTTTTTTTTATACTTTTGATATTTGATTTTATTTGTCTGATAAGTTAAGATTTTCAGTGATAAAATAAGGTTTAGATATGAGATTCCTTTAATAGAGAGGTAATATTATCCTTATTTTTAGAAAACTAAACGTTTATCTTTATTTTTTATTAGCAATTAATTTGAGATTAAAAATTTAAAATCTAAGAATTTATTTCATTTAAAAGTTAAAGTTCTTTTAATCAGAATTAAAGGAATTGATTTTCGTGATAATACTTTGAGAGAAAAAAATTAATTTTCACTGCCAAATGATTTACTAGATCTTTTAAATTCGTTTTTTGTATAAGTTATGAAAATTTAATTAAAAGAATAGATTTTTCAAATGTCAAACTAAAATCATAAAATAATTATTGTTATCGCTGTTTTTCTTTTCCAGTAATGAGACATCAGTTTCCGCAAATGTTTAAACAAAAAATCTCGATTAAAAAGCAGAGTTAAATTATTGATATTAATTTTTATTCATCTAAAAGCTTTTCATTTATTTACTTTGAAATATTATTGTAAATTATTATCTTTTCCTTTAAAATTCTAGGATTTCAGTTTCTTGAATAATTTTAAATGTTGCATCAAAAATATGTAATGGTTACGTTGTTTTTCGACTTAACATTCATTAGCAATTATATTTCTTTTTATTTTTTATTTTTAAGCTGATGACTTGATTCTGGATTCGATTTTTTTGAAATCGTGATTTCACGATTTCAGTTGTAATTGGAAAAAAAAATATCTTCAAAAAGCAGTATTTTTAAGATAAATATTTTTTTTTTGTTATCTAATCTCAACAAGGACGGATAAGACAATCTTCGTAATATTTCTGAGATACACTAAATACCTTGAAGAAAACTTTTATATAACGCCAACATTGTAAATATACTAGTAACTTGTACTGATATTTTTTATGTTTTAACGCTAGTGGTTGTCGTTTAACAACCGGGAAAAGTGTTCAGGAATTTATGTAGATTAAAATATTAACAATTGTAATTCATATTAAACTGTAACATAAATTGCCCAATAGTTGTGCACATTCTCATACATCAACCCTTGACAGATCTTGCTTCATTTTGATTTTTACTGTATAAGACGAACGTTTCTTCTTTTCTCTATGTTTCTTTCTTCTGAGCGATAAGTCTTCGTTGAACTATCTCTTTTGTTTCATAGTCATACAGATCCTTCACATTTTCCTCAAGTCTTAATCAAAAGTTTATTTTTTTTTTCTGAGTTTGATCTGTTTTTACGCATATAAATGGAAAGGTCTTTTCTCAAATAAGTTCGAATTGCTTAATCCTCAAAATATCGCTATCTCCTACACATCAGATAATTCGCTTCTCTTTTCCGAAAAACTAACCTTCCTCTAATGGCATCAGTAACTTTTCATTTACGGATGGGCCGTTGTCATCTTTTCCGTATTTTATCTCGGCTATCTTTAAAATAGCTAGATGATCAGGCTTTCTCTCCTAAAAATAAGATTTTTTTTAGGAGTTACATGCAATTCCGAAAGTTTTTCTAAATATGATGGGATAATAGAGGTAGAACTATTAACCAAGATATATATATGCATTAAAATTAGGAATTAAACAGTTTGGAAAAAAGTACCGACGAAAAAAAAGCACCGTTTTTCCATTAATTTGCACTACGCAAATTGTGACAAAATGAAACACCTTGAACAAAGAACGAGATGAAAGCAATATAAAAAGATTTTATCCTTAATTGCTCTGCTCCGGAATGGGGAGGAATCGCATTTTAATTTACAAAGTTATTGCAGCCAATGTGACACTTCATCGGAGTTAAGCGATCTTTGATTTCATCAACACATAAAAAATTTAATGATCGAATAATTTTACTCTATTAAATTTCCCCAAAGCAGCAATTAAACTTCCTTCACAGAGCTTGCTCTCAAAGACATTTTCTTTTTTCTTTGTCTTCATCTGCTTTCTTTTCCCGTCCTCATGCCCTCAAACTATTTAACAAAGAATTAAGCTGAGAGAAAAGGTAAGGACAGCAAAAATCGCATATCCTTCTTCGAGTCTGTTCTGAACGTTAATTGCTAATAAATGCGAAGCATTAATTTGCATTTGGTGATTCATCGCTTTAAATCACCGTTGTTCAAAAATGAGGATAAACTGGTGTGAAAATTTCTCTTAAACACGCTTGAAGCGAGGAAAGCTGAGAGGGGAGAAAAAGAAAATTATATGAAATTCTTTTTCCCAAAACAATTATATACCGCGTTAAATAGAAAAGAAAGTATAACTTTGAAATTGATATGAAAATAGCAAATTCGGAAAAAAAAAAGTTACAAACGTATATACGTTTTTGCTTCGGCAACAAAAGCTTATTTCCTTCGTGAAATGTACAGGGAACGCAGTGTATGAAATTCTCGTGTATATAATTAAATCAGTAACAAATTTTATATTAGTTTCTTAATAGTTACTTCCTCATTTCGCTGTAAATATTTTTAGTTTATCATTTAAAAAAATAAAATTTGCCCGTTATTAAACACCCCTTTTTTGCAAAACTTCATTGAAGAACTGTAATATGTGAATGAGAACAGCACTTCTTTTATTTTCGGAAGGAAAGCAAGTGACGCTATGAAAATTGTTTATTAAATTTTCATGATGCTTCCAACAATTTTCAGTTTAACATTTTTTTAAATTTGTTCGTCTTAAAATGTTATATATATAAGGGCGCTCATATAAGAAATTGCCTTTTAGAAAAGTATGAATAAATTCGTTGACTCTAAACAACTAACTCTAATGTTTTTTTTCCCAAAACATTGTATAAATTTTCTCCGTGACAATTTTGCATCAAGTAATCGATCGAAGTTAATAAACTATAAAAATTGATATTGTCAAATTATAAAAATTTATTCTATTTGACAAAATCTAAAAAGAAATTTTACCAAACTGACATTCAAAGTGAAATATGATTTCAGAGAATCAATTGTAGAATATTTTAATGATGCTTGATAACTGAAAATATTCAGAAAAAAATTACGATCAAGAGTTCTTAATTCTTTGATTTGACGGCCGGAAAGCAAATCAACATTGGGTTAACTATCGAATAATGACCTGTTCTTTTCATTAAAAAGTTGTTTCTTATGTAATTATATTGGAAAAAAACTATCCGCTCTATTGATTCAATACACAGTTCTAAATATGATAATTAGAATCCAAGTGAAATGGAAAAATTGCCGCAAAGACTGAAATAATAAATACTGATATAAGTAAATTATTTAATTCGTTGTAAATTATTTTTATTGTAAAAAATACACAAGAGAATGATGTTTTAATTTTATGCGATTGTGATTTACTATTTTGTGAAATTCAACATCGACAGATGCACCTTCGAAGGAGCAAATTAAAAATATTCGTTTAAAATATTAAAATAAAAATATATTTAAAAAAAATGTGAAATGGAAAAAGGCGAGTGCTGCAATAAGGCATGCAACAATTTATTTTGATCAAATTTCAGTTTTCATAAGAGACCTATGACGAATTAAAATATTTAATGTTCCACCACAGTATGAAATATAATTATATTTTACCTCATTAGGAGGTCGAGCTTTTATCAAAAAATAATAATAAGAGATCCATTAAGAATGATTGCTGCAATTAAAATACAAAAAAATTCGGTTTTGACATGTTATTTGAAAAACTGAATTTGGTGAAAATACAGATTATTATTTCCAGTATAACCACGGATTAAGTTGGTATTTTTATGTATTACAATTAAACAACATGGTTACATTAAACGTATAACAGATCCGAACGACATCATAATTATTTGTTCTTTATAATCTAATCGACTCCGATTTTTAAATTCCAAGACCAGAACACTGAGCAGGTCGACAGGAGAATGCCAAATTATGGCGAAGCAACCGTCGTACTTCGTTTGACTCAAGATAAAACTAGTTTATTCATCAAACGACTTTTCCTCCAAAGCGACATAGCAAACGTACAAAATCTCCAACAAAATATATTTTTCAATGACCGTTGCTTGACAGGCTTTCAGAATTGCTCACAAAGGGTGACGGATTTTGCTGAGCTTTGCTTAAAAACGCCAAATGACCCTTTGGGCACCGATTAGCATAATGACCCTTTAATCCACACTGCAAATTAAAAATTCAACTTATTTGTTAAATTATTCTTGGACAAAACTATATAAGCTTAAAAATTTATTTTATTAATCTCCTTTTTCACCTTGTAACATGTAACTTCATCTAAAGGTTTGTAAGGGCCTCTAAATGCTCCACTCTTCTTTTCACCATTTGTCCCTCCTTCTAAACTTCTTGTTTGAGCAATAATTTGACTCATATACATTTTCCCGATTTTCGTTTGCATTGTAAATTTCTAAAAAATGAAAAGCATTATGTTTAAACGAGATTAAAATAAACATGATTAATTACAATATTTAACAGAAACATAATTACTTTAAAGAATGGTTCATTCTCTATTCTAGCCTGCTCTGCTCTTTGCTCTGGAGTCATTTTCAAACAGTACATAGCTTTATGTCCATACTCATTACAGTAATGACAAACTAAAACTGCTTTCACTTTGTTTGAATTTGGATTATTACTATCAGCTGGAGCAGGTAATTCAAAACGTGGACTGAAATTAAAAAAACCATAACAACTAAAAATTTATAAATTTATTTTTGGTAATTAATATCACCATAATTCCTTTATTTATTGAATAATTTATGAATATCTATTCAATATTTACTCACTGCATAAATTTACAATCGGGTCCATCAGGACAAAACCCAGCTAAGTAATTCATACATAAAACCCTTCGTACATGCCTATGTCTACAATGAGGGCCATGTCTACAAAAACCACGGTCATACCAAGGACAGTCTTTAATTTTGCTTTCTGGATCAATATGAAGAAATGGGCATTCTTTGTTATGACAGGCATCTAAAAAAATAACATACAAAACTTTGTATTTAAATAATTCAAAAATTCTATTTAAATTAATTATATTCACATTTCTTATTGTCTCTTAAGGAGGAAATATTTAACCCAAACAATGAACATTAATTTAGACAAATTCCCTTATATATTGAATGACAATTAGATGGATTAAAATTTCTTATTCAAAAAATCTTCTAACCAGGACTTGGATTGAAGCAAAAATGAAGATCATAATAAAATAAGCAATAAAAAATGATAAAAAAAATTAATTGCAAAAGTAATTTATTTTAATATTATAAATAAACTAGAAAACTAGCTGAATAGAAAAAATCCTGATCAAATACTGGTTTCAATTCAAATAATGAAATAAATCATTTTATAACAAACTATTTCAGAAAAAAAATCAATTTTCATATAAAACTCTTTATTCAGGGCAAGATTATTCTCACTCTCAATCAATAAAGATAATCACCTAAGCAATTACTACACGAAATGACAAATGTCAGAAAGGGAAATAGGCCCTTGAAACAATGAAACATATAATTAGCAGATTCACATTCTTAGCAACCATCTACATGCACTGACATATAATGTAACTGCCAAGATACTACATCAAGAACTCAGCTCTAAACACAACTTCATAACTGAACTCCATACTAGAAGTATTTTCTCCAAACTATACTCAAAGAAAAAAATGCTCAGATCAAACTCTGTTTGGACATAATTCACCAAACAGAGAGTAAGAGGCCAAAAATAACCCTTTTACACAAGAAGCAGACAATCACATACATGATGGACGTATTTATACCTAAACAACATGCAAAATAAAGAATTACAGAAATAACACCAGAAACTGCCCTTTGCCAGTGACATGAAACAAGATCAAGTAACAATATTTTCCTTAATAAATTCCCCTTCATCACAAACTTAAAAAATTTAAAACTCTATGCATGTACCACACATAGATACAAAAAGGCAATCATGGTGAAGACCTATGACATAGTCAGAAAATTTTCAAACTAGAACAGTTCTATAATAGACAAACCAACACCCTCACTACTTCTAACCAAATTAAGGATAAGAAATATAAACCAGGCTAAACACCAAGATCAATAATAATAATAATAATAATAATAATATAAAAGCATTAAATGAAGCAAACTTATTCAACAAAACTTTGTAAATATATTTTTTTCAATTTATATTTGGATGTAAATTTTATCCTTCATTATCTAGACATTAAGTATTTTCAAGTATACTATTTTTTGTTCATTTAATTAATTGTAATTTAATTGATCTAAATCTTGACTTTAATTTTCATTTAATTTTTTTTACTTTTATTGCACAATAAATCTAAAATCCAATTTATATTATCATAAGAGGACTTCATCCTGAAATATATTATATTGAAAAAACTACAAGATGTTTTTCATTATGAAGCATCTAATTGCTATGAAATATGTATAACAATTTTCATTTCTATTAATTTCTTAAATTTTATTTACTTACTGAATCTTGAATAAAAATAGCACTCAGGCATTTTAGTCATATCATATTCATGCAAAAATTCACACTGATCTCCTTTTTTACATAACCCCCTCAGCCAGTGTTTACAAACAATAGTTCTATCTCCTCGAATATGCCTATACGGACAAGCAGCACCTTTTAGGCAAGTACCCTTTGGATAAAATGTGCAGACGGCTGCAATTGACTCTAAAACATAAACAATAATTTTCCTCAATGATCCCTATCCCATATTTTTATATTTACGATATTAAAAACAGCAATATGACTGCTAGCATTGCTTACTGTCCATTCCAGGAAATGGTAAAGGTAAAGCTCCACATTGCTCCTCAAGGGCAGTTTCGATATCAAATTTTATACCATCTACACTTGCTACAATCAACTCCATTTCTACATGAAATTAATTCAATATTAATCAAATGTAAAACTTCAATTGTTTATTTCTAATAGTAGCCATTTTATTTAATAGCTGCCAACTTGTAAAATAATCATAAGCCTGTATTATTTATGAAACGGAAATTCGTCATAAATGAAGGCGGGAAATATGTTTTGATAGCAAGCTTTTAAATAACAATTCTTTTACTTAATATATGCTTTTATATTAATAAAATCTCAAAAGCGTCCTGATCTGTTTCGTTACACTTTTGCCCGCTGTTTATTTCTCTATCTGGAAACAATAGAAATGAATTATGTCTTGTTAAATTTAAATATTCAATAACAGTGTAAATGGTCTTTTCCGAGTCTACATTTTTTCCGTATTTTTTAATTTCTATTAAATATTCAAACTATATTGAATATTTATCAATATATTATTATATTCGTCGACGGAAAAACTTAAGCTGACATAATAAAATGAGAAAATAAATTTTATTCATATATTTTTTTAATTTTAATTTTATTTGTACACGTTCGTCCGTTAAATCACTTTTCAAGGAAGTGGAATTTCTTTAATTTTGTTTTTACAAAACTAAACAGGAATTTTTAGACATTTAAAATGAAGCATTAAAACAATATATAATTATTTAAAAATGAGTAATTTATTGACGAGAGGAACAATAAAAATTCTGACAAAATGTAATGTTGAATTACAATACTTCTTTTACATTAATAACATACAATCATAATACAGAATATTAAATATTAAAATAAATACAAATATATCTTCAGGCCTTGAAAATATTTAGTACATTATTTTGGGCTTTGAATGCATTAGTACATTATTTTGAAATTCCAAAAATTTTCAAATACATTTGGTTTCCATTATTGTGCAGCAGTAAAATATTCTCAATTTTGATATACAGAAACCCCTTGAAGTAGGTAAAATTAAATATTAGAATAAGCTCATAATCCTTGAGCAAAGAGTCAAATCTATTTTAAATAATTCTTTTCTTTAAAAATCCTTCATTCATTATTATATATTTTATTTTCATTAAATATCAAAATATTTTCAATCAAAATGATTAAAAAAAAATATCCATTTATAATAAATTTTACAAAAGCATGATTTACAAATTACTTTAATTATTCCAGAATTTTTAGTCAAAAATATATATATATGTATAAATTATTTAATTTTTTTACCGAAATTTTATTTACTTTATTATGCGTACTGCTTTAGAAACTATTGCCAAATATAAATTTTGTTTTATACTCAGAAAGAAATACCAGTTCAAGGCTTTGTACCAACAATTATTTCTTGTATTAATAGTTACAAAAATAATTTCTTAGTTTTTCAATTGTATGAACCCAAAATGAGGTTTTTCTAAATAAATTTCATTTTTTTATTTTACTTTCATCATTTTTTTTAATTTTGAAAGTAATACAGAATACTTTTTTTCTTTATAAAGTATTTAATTGAAATTTCAAAAATTTTGAAAATTATGAATATATACATATTATTTGTTCATTAATTATTTGGATAATATTATGAGTATCAAGGCCAAAAATAATATAAGACAAAAGTTCTTAATATTTTTCTTAATAATGTAGGATTTAATTTTATGCGTAAAATGAAACTGCATTTTAATGGCGGAGTCAGGTATAATCAGTAAGTATCAAAATAAATAAGTAAATAACTGTAGTGAATAAAATCAGAAAAAATTGAAACTTCTTCGATTTCGTTATTCATTTATGTAAAATAAAATTACTTTTATTATGTTTCAGAGCAGTATAAATGTGTTTTTCTGATTGTTTTAAAAATGTGGAACTAATTTTTATTTTTTTATTTTAATTTTATAATAAAAAATTATTGCAGAACTATACTTATTGTATTATATTTTCATTTTGTTTCATTTAAAATTAACAACTTAGCATAATTTATTGAAGATCAAAGATTCTGATAATAGTTAAACATTTATCAAATTATATAAAATGCCTTTGCTTCATTTGAAAGTTTTCATGCAGATTTACAAAAAAATTTTTATGTGAAAAAAAACTTTTTTTTACATTATTAAAATCCTTTATGTTATATAAATGCTTATAAATTTGAATACATACTGACAATAATGCTCTTTATACGTTTTACGAAGCACATACACGAATTTACAAATTATAAACTTTGAATATCAATTTAAAATTTATCATTGCAGCATTGTATTATTCTGCTTAAATTTCCTTATTAAAAAATATCTGTTTCTTCGTTAATAAATACGTATTCAATTTAATGTCTCAAATTTTGTCATTATAATACGTCACGTTAACATTTAAACATTAATAATACACATTAAGCATAAGATAAATAAACCAAATTACATCAAAACATTTAAATTCAATTCATGATTGCTGAATTAAAGATTACATTTGAATACTAAATTTTAAATAGTTATCTTAATATTGAAATACTGATAAATATTTATTTTAACATAAACTATGTTAAATTAATAGTCATTACTTGATATAATCAATTTAACATTATTACTTCACATACATATATATATTTAGAAAGAGCAAAATATTAACCTGTAATCTAAAAAGTTATATCTAAACAGTTAAAATCAATAATTTTCAAAGTATCGGGGTATTATAGTAACTTTTTAAAAATGAAAATATTTATGTGTAAAGAAAGCTGATTGAGTTTATAATTTCCTTTTTCACTTTATTTTTACATACTTGTTATAGAAATCACAAATTATATTTAGCAGTTAATTCAAATATAGTATTTTAGGCTAAGCCACATTAAAAAGCAGTTTTAAATATGAATAAGCAGTCAATTTTTAGACTAATGAATCAGAAAGCTAAGTAATACACATAATTTATATAATAATTAGTTTTATATATATAATAATATATTTAATATTAGTAAAATATATATACATATTTGTCGGAAAAAGATTAAATTTTCTCTGTATAAATATGTGACTGACATATAAATTCCGGTAAGTTATATGTTGTATAATTTTTTAAATTAAAAAATATTTATAGCGCTTTTTGATATTTATTTCCCAAGAAATAAATTACATTAATTTTTTTATAATATTAAATTCTTACATATAATAAAAATATTTTCATCATTTACTTCTCAGATAATTCAGACAATTAAAAATGAAGAGATTGGTGAGTATTTTAAAAAACACTTTTAATAAGTTTAAGGTATTTAAACTGATATGAGTTTGAATAAATCCAAATTGTTATATGATCTGCTTGTTCCATGCGCTAAATCTTAATAAAAGTACGTATATAAATTACTTACATTTTTACATCCGTAACGATTATCAAAATAAATGTCGCAATTTCGATTGCATATTGTTAATTAGAAATTAAAAACAACTATAGCAATTATTGAGACGAGCGGAAAAATTGTTTTTAAAGGAAAATAACAAAATAGATTGTGTTGAGACTAAAGTATAATTTACTCGTTCCGTCATTCATAAGAAATTGATCACAAAAAAACAGACAAGATTTATGGTCTCAAGAAATTTCCATTTTAATATCTATTATTTTACCGATGATTATCAAATGAATTTTTTTAAAATAACGTACATGAGGAGGGATGCGATTACAAATAAAAATTCATACCCTTTAACAATCATATGAAAACCATCACTTAAGTTTTTGAAAAACTATTGTAATTTCAAGAAATTATATCTGAAATAGCTGCAAAAACAGAAAGTAATAGGTTTATGTAAATTATAAATATCTTAAGACAAACCTTGTATTATAAATTAAATGTGGACAATATAAAAAAAATAATTTTTTCCAGCAAATACTTTTAAATTTTCTTAGAAAATAATACTTCTATTATAATCGCATATAAATCGTCAGTTTCTGACAATTTTACTTTTTTTATTAAAAAAAATTAGAAATGGTAACAAGCATTATTAAATAAAATGAAGCATTACGGAAAACAGACTATTATTACCTACTTGTACCAGGGAAAAAATTACACTTATATTACAATAGATGTGATTTGATATAATATACATAGAAAAAGAAGAGAAAAAAGACAGATTTTTTACTATTCACGAGTTATTTATTTTCTTCAGTTTCAATTTGTCATTTTACTTTATTTTTCTTTATACAACGCAAAATACAAAACATCACAATATTTCAATTCTTAATGAAAACTATAAGTTACAATGGCATATTCATTATTACATTTTAAAAAATATAGAAAAAAGCCAAATAAACTTAAATCTCATCTTCACATCGTCAAGAAAAGTTGCATTACTGAAAATAACATATACATTTACAAATGTATAAAGCAGCATTTCTAACCCCTAAAATAATATTAGGTTTTGTAGATATTTTTATAATAAAATATCTTTTAAAGTGATGAAAGAAAATTATTTTAGAAAAAATTCATTTTTAATGCAATATATCTTTGAAAAGTATTTACATATTTAAAAAAAGGGTTCTTTATTGCACAAGAAATATATTTTCACAAGACAATATTATCATGTTATAAAAATTTAAATTTTGAATTTATTTTCTTCATTATCTCCATAGAGATCAATTGTATTTTTTATTAATTCATCGAAGAAAAGATTCATCTGCATCTAACTTTTGAAAGAATATATGGTATAAAAATGAGATTGTTTTAAAAGAGAGAAATATTATCATGCAGTGCAAAAGTGGGCAACATCAATTAATATGACCTCACCAAAAACATTAACATTCCGTTTTATGCGACATTATCTTTATCCCCATGTGTAATAATATTTCAGAACGAATTTCAAGGATCCAGCTTATATTAACACTATTTGCAAAACTGATTTTTATAAGTCTACAATTGATGTATACACTTTTTCAAATTGGTTTTTGTGTCTTCTGAATCGTTATTTAAATTTCTCAGTACAGAACAATTGTTCCAAGATATTTTTAAAAAAAATGTTTTCATTTTTATATAAGTGCAATTATTTTTAATTAACATTTCTATCTTTTAATAGCTGAAAAACCTATTTTAATAACATGTTGACTTTTTCAATTCGATACCCACTAATAGTAATAAATATTTGTTTGGGAAGTTGAACCTAGCACATTGAAAAGGAAGCAATTCGCCAGAATTTTATTATCTATTTTGAAATAGAACTTTGCATAGAAAAAATTAAATATTTTAAAATGTCTGGCTCTTATCCTTTATAGATATGCATTGGTTTTAAAATAAGTGCAGCATTTTCAATCATTGAAACGACAATTAAAATAAACAATAAAGAAAATTATTCGAAATTTAAATGCTTCATACTTCATCTTTTATAATACATATATATCAATTAATTCATATTTACAGAACAGGAATAAAGCATATATACACATGCAAAAGAAGCATATCTTAGAAGCTATACATTCTTGAATAACTAACAAAATATACAACCTTTTCTTTTTCATTTTTAAAATTAACTCTAGGAAAAAGTTTTGCAAAACCTATCTGGTAAAAGATCCTTTACCAAAAAAATTATAATCTGAGACATCATTAGCGAAAAATTATTCTTTTTACATTTTTCTTCTTCTCTTTTTTTCTCTTCTAAATAATTGTAATGGGTAAAATAAGAAAATTTTTCTGACGTTAAATAAAACCAATAAAACTCTTTTCGTCTGAAAATGCCGCTGTTTTTTTTATATTGACAATCACATTGAAAAATTGAAAGAAAAAGCAAAATGGATAATCAAATACTGACTTTACTTATTTCTTTCAGATTATCTAACACTGGTAAAAAAAATTGAAATTATAAAAAAAAATATATTTTTATCTCTTCTTCTTTGGTGGCTGAAAATAAGCAAAAACTATTAGCGAAAGAACCTATAAAAAATCATTTTTTTTCTCTAAGATTCTTTTTTTAAGATCACTTCTAAAGAGATCCCATGGTGTGCACTCCACTGCTTTGCGAGTGCCGCCTCGAAGGGGAATGATGCTGCGGAGACATGTCATTTTGTGCAAAAATATACTGTGGACCGCTTCCGTAACTTGAATTTGATATCGACGACAGCTGAGATTGGTGATTTGGTGAGGAAGAATATATTCCTGAAAGAAAGATCACATAGAAGTTTCCAAACAATGCGAAATGTTAATGGTATAACAGGAACCATGCACTGTTCAAAACACAGTGGTAGTGAAACCGCGAATATTACACGAGTCATTTCGATTTCAAAAGCTGTGATCGCTGTATATCTTATCTTCTGTATATATTATCAATATGCTTCTAAAAATTTGAGACTTCCGTATGATCTGTATGAATTAATATCTGAGCAAAGTGAAAAAATAAATAATCGCAAGATGCTGTAAAGTACCTGCTCCAGTGGTGGGATGTGACTACAGAAAAGGAACTATCGTAATAAGATAGACAATGAATTGCTTTCTTAATTAATAAACTTGTTAATTATTAATTAATCAACTTGTAATTTGGAAACGGGAAAAAAGACTAAAATTTTAAATGCATCACATTCCGAAAAGAGAATGATGGACAGACCGGGGATATGAAAAAGAATTTTCTTTATTTGCTTCAAAGAGGGTACCTCACTTATGTAATCATTTATTTATGTAAATGTTAAAGAAGCACCTGGGAATTGTATATCTCGTCAAAACCATGATATCAAGACGAATGGGAAAAGCAAGGCAGTGCTGTGTGGCAAGCAGTCACTTTGTTCTCCAAAAATCAATGATACATGCCAGAAAATTCTAAGCTGAACTTTAACGTTTAAATAAAAGCGAAGTTTCCAGAGAAAAAAGAATTGGAAAAATCTCTTCCAGAGCAAAATAACATTTCTATATGTCGCTATGTCTCATGAAATTGGAAATAATTGCCTTCTTTCATTTGTATGTTATTCTAACTGACAATTTAAAAGCAGAATAAAAAACTTTTTAATTCTTAAATTTTATTCTTTCGGTCCAACAAAACTAAAAACATTTTTCGTTTTAAAATCTTGCACCTTGCAAATTTTTTCTTATTTTTTTCACATTCAATAAAAACTTTAACTGTTTTCACTTTGCAATAATACGGCGAAAATTTTCACGCGATAAATTGAATGTTTTGAAGTAAGGAAGGTTTTTGTTTGAGTTTGAAAATAGAAAAGAACATTTAAGCTATGAGCTCCTGTTAGTTTCACTCCGAATTGATCTAATGAAAATATTCGGTATTCCTACAAAACAGGTTCGAAATCGATAGTCAGCTTGCCTGCACTAATAAAAAAAAATAAATTTAAGTTAAAAACTAAAGACAAAAACTAAATATTAAACGGACTAAATTATTACCGTTTTCTTACATTTAAAAATGGGTTTTTATTTAATTCCCTTATTAACTGAAGGCCACGTACTTATTTAAAAGCTTATCTTACCTGTTGAAGGTGAGGAACTAAGTTTATCAGATGAATTCGTGCTCATCTTTGAAAATGCTAACAATGTATCTGGAAAATTTGGTGGGGTAGCGGGAGTGTTACAAGGAGTGACCTGAAAAAACAAAGGGAGAGTGAAAATTTACACGAATACCAGATTGCTAGGATAGAGCGTTGACTCTTTCACCATTTTATCTAATTTCAATTTATAGAAAACTTTTAATTTGCAAAAGTAACATTTCTGCATGAGGTGATGTCATCATAATATTTCAGAAACATCCGTTGTAATTAATAAGGTCTCTTCCTGAACATTTCGGGTCAGATTTTTTAGGGCCTTTTGAGTTTTTTTCCCTTCTGCTAAGATAGAATTCCCGACATTACGGAAAACGTCCAATATTTGACACAATCTTTTATTAATTGATAATAACTTGTAAGCTGCCATCATTTTCTCAATTAATAATTGAAAATATGTAAAACGTAAATAAATGTGAGCCTCGAAATAAATTATTTCAGAATTTCACAAAAAGTTCGACATAAAAGAACTAATGCTCATAGTAGCTTCAAATGAATTTTAAAATATGGGAAAAAAACATGGTTTAAATTGATCTGAAGCAACATATCGTGCCTAAAAAAATTAGAATTGCATCACAAATCAAAGCACAAAATATTTATCCCGGCATATATGGAAATAGCATCTCTTGATAGAATTAGAATCCAAGTAACTAAATCTCTCAAAAAATTAAAAAGAAAATAATTCAAAACTATCTTTTTCGTAACAAAACATGAGTTTTAATTTAAAATGTTCCATATATTGCGTTTTTGACATTTTATGACTTTTTATATATTCATTGTGCCAATTCAATGAAATCCCATCTAACGCCCTCGAATCTCTTATGGACATACTTTAAAATATTTCCTTATGACAGCAGTTACGACAATGCAATCCATCCGGGAAATCATCATCAGCTTTTATTTTTTTATATTCTTACATTATGGCAAACTTCATTCATATGTAATTTAACGCATTCATATGCATTTAGGAACATAATTTTACCAAGTCCATTTAATCGGATATCCAAATGAATGTGTAAAGGTGACTACCAAATTTTAAAAAAGTTTAGGTGGCACGACTTGACGATGTGAGCGACCACAAATATCAAACGATTAAAAAATTTTATTTGTTCTGAGAAATTACAATTTACCACAACTAATATTGTATGCTTTCCTCATGGAAGAGAAGGACTTTAAAAAAAAATTGGGTATTGAAATTTCTGGCAGCAATATATAATGGAATCATTCCAAAATTTTAATAAATTATCAATCTCTATATCGATGAATTTCAAAATGCTTCAAGAATGTTTAATCATAAATAAACCTTACAGTTGTTAAAATCGTTAAATAATAGTTGAAACAAAGTATTACATTGAAAAACATTACTGACAATAATGGTGATGTTTTGGATTGCAAATAAATCTACTAAAGAAAACTGCCCGAATAATTATTGCTTCATTAGCATCAAGATTAGTAAATTATCATAAACAGAAAATTTAAACATTAAATTGTGGGTAAAATAGTTCTATCATCAGATTTCTATACCATTTTACCCAAACAAGAAAAAATTATTCAATAATGTGAAATAAAAGTGATAAATCAATGCCTATGCGAAATTATTTATACAGGCCATTGTCTTTAAAAAACATTATAGGAAGAAAGGAAAATTATGAACGTTTTAAGCTGACAAACTATTACAAGATAACAGCTGCCATCTAGACGTTAATATCGGAAAAGTTATTCAGCTTTTAACTGATAATGATTTAGGTTTATATGATGTTTGAAATTTTCTTTTTAATATTAATAATTTTATTTCAAAATGCTATGAACTTCATTAAAGTTAAACAATTTATTTCTGCAAGTTTCAACTTGGCATTTTTATTATAAAACTCCATTTTAGAACTTAATTTGTTTCTAGTTGAATTAGATAATCTGCAGCTTTTATGAATATTTTGTACATTTTTTAGAGGCACAATTAATTATAAGAATCAGTTACATTTAATAAAGTTAAAAAATAATAATTTATAGATTGAAAACTATTATGGAGCTCATAAAATTATATTTTAAACAAAAATAAAAATTAGTTTTATAAAATTAACTTTTAATAATAAACTTAAAATATCATGTTTTAATAAATGGAGTAATCTTAGCCAACTCTTCAATTGATATTATTCTGCATGACACGTATTACGTTGTTGCTCATTTCCACCATGTTTTTCCAATGGGAACTGTATTTGCTCTCTTTGCTGGTTTTTTTCATTGATATCCTTTATTTACTGATTTAATGATGTTCGATTATTTTTGTGTAAACGATAATATTTTATTAAAGGTGAAGAAAAAATATTTTTTCAGTATAAACAATTTAAAAATTTGATTTGCAAAAATACACAAATTTGTTTAGAAATATATTTCTGGGGTTGTTCAATAAATAAAATACTTATTATTTTTAAGAAAATCTAAAAATAATGTTTCAAAAAAATAAAAATATTAATCAATCTACATAATTAATAAATAACAGAAATATGGAAATTACAGAATACCTAATCTTAATTTTTTTGCCATAATTTTTTTAATATGATAAAAATAAGAATATAAAAAATTTGTAACATAAATTTTTGTTTTCTTTTAGCCTTTATGTTGAAATTGGGTATGATTGGACAGTTTATACTGTAAAAAAATTAAAAAATTATCAATTTGATGAAAATATTTGCTGAACCAATTAATGCAGGCAGTTTTTGCTAAACTACAAAAGAATCATATATGTAATGAGAATAAATTTTAAATAAGATTTCCAGATATATTTAGAAAATATTATTTAAAATGGAAAATATGGTAAATCAGATAATGCATGATAATATTGAAGATAGTGTCAATAAATCACACTTAAAATGGATTGTAGTTCACTTTTCATCAATTAGCACAATTTATAGAGCATAAAATAGTTTCCATAAAACAAACACAATGATTATTTATAAAAGTCAGTAAAATATAAAGCAAAAATTTTACCTGACCACAATGGGCTCCATGCCTCCTTGAACAATTGGGTATTGTAGCCTCCTGGAAAAAGATGCTTAATGCAGTCTGCCAAAAAAAGGAAAGCCTCCATTAAAATAGAGAATAAATCAATAAAGTTGCTGAATAATTTTATGTGAACCAATAAGGATAAAATCAAATGTGAAGCTGACAAGATTCAAATAAAAGTTTTTCATAATGTAGAATTAGCTTTAGTGTATGGAAATTGTTACTGATTATTATATATTGCTTAGTTAATCATCCCTGAAAACTACTGTAAATAATGTATACATTTCTAAATTATATTGTACTTGGTCACAATTTCGCGAACTGTTAAAATTTATCAACATGAATTTATAAATTGATTATATTAATTTAATATATAAGAAAATAAAACATAGAAATAAATTTGAATAAGACCGTTTAAGAATAGGCAAAAAAAATACAAACAAGAGGTGAAGGACATTTCGTCGTCATACATAAGGAAATTCGCACAAATATATCGATTATTGGAAAAGGTGAAAAAAAATTAAATATTTAATAAATAATCAATAAAAAATAGTTTATTACTAAAAAAAAATTAAACTGTAAAAAAAATAAAAGATTTGTTTTTACTGGATTATATTACAGGAAATAAGTTGTACACATCGGCCATAATTGGTAGAAAATATCAAAACATGATTTGTTTACAAATAACAAATTACCTCAAATTGCCAATGCGCGGCTTGCAAAAGCTGTTTAGCTTGCTCCCTAGCACACCCAGCTGCTAAAACAAACTGATTTATCATAACTTGCTCTCGCAGGGTGTCCATTTTTCACTAAAAAATTATTTTAATGAATTTGTATTCACGGTTAAAAAAATCAACTGAGATGTTTTAATATTTGTTTTGAGAATTCACTCATCCCCTTAATTCCCCTGAGCCCAGATATATGAATGACGTCAAAACACGGACGTATTGGCCAGTGCGATTCGCAACTATTATTAGTGTATTAAATCTCGTTTGAACGGAAGCGCTGTGGCTTAGTTAAATTTATATTTTAATGTTGGTTGCACTTTTTAGTTAAGCGAAGTTGTCTCTATATGCTTTAAAGTAGTTGGCTAATAGTTGTATTCTAAGTTTTCTGTGAATAATATCTTATAAATTGTTATTTACTTAAATTACTTTGTGCTAATTTGTTGACATATAAATTATGTCGTTCGATTTACATAAATCACCGCCAAGCGCTCCTCCACCTTATACGGAATATCCTCAAGGTTAGCTTACGTTTACTAAAATAAAGATTGTCATAGTTAAGATGTATAGGTTATCAATTTTATACGTCAATTTTATTTTAAAGCAAAAGTGCTGTGTTTTATAATGAGACTATATAACAAATGAGAGTTTTAATGAGAAATTGCTTTATGTACAGGAATTTAGTGACTTACATGTTTGACAAATTTCTTTGTTGACATGTATTTTTATACTTTTTAATAATACTTTATTGACAGTGTAAAAAAAATACTTATGTTCTAACTTATGTTCTATAATATATTTCATCATTTGAATAAATTACATGAAAAAAGAAATTTAATAATTTTTGTAAGAATTTTTTTCAAATGTTTTTGATTTTTATTTTTGTTAGCAATTTCATTCTCATTAAACTTAAATAGGTGCAACATTTGTATTTTAAATTATACTAAATGATTTACTGCAAGGTGCCTCAATTATAACCTATACCTCTCAAATAGTATATTAGAATTTATCATCATAAGAATTGTAATTTATTTCATATTTCATGTAATTATTTGTTGTTCATTTATTTTTTTTCAATTAATTAGTAGTTATCTACTTTAGTTAAAAAAAGTTTTCATTTGATTTCATATAAAATTTTAATTTTAGAATTGATAATATTGTGTAGCTATCTCAAAAATTAATGAGTGTAAAATTAATTATATAATGTTTTGGGGAATATTTTTTTATTCAAATTTCTTTAATTACATTCTTAAATATATTTATTCTTTCAATTCTAATAATCAGTCATGAGACATTTTTATGATATATAAGAAAATTAAAAACATCAGAAACATCATTAAATAAAAGTCTTTATATTTGTATTTTCACATCCCAATCAGTCCATACTCAGTACAAATATTGATTTCAGAGTTTAAATAATTTTATAAGCAAAATTATTAAAAAAAAATATATGATTTTTATACTTTGTGCAGTCAATTAAAAGAAATTTTTCTATAGTACTGAAAACCTATTCATTTTTGATATTTAAATTAATATTCATTTCAATTGAATATATTCCATTTTAAATTTAAAATATTTTCTTTTTAAATCATTGTCAAATTTATCTTGGCATACCTTTTCTGATAATTTTCATTGTTTACAGCTTAGTGCTATCATGACACATAAAGGTTTATGTAATTCATTTGAAATCTTACCAAAGACTTACCAAAAAGTTTTACCCATTTTGGCCGAATTTTCAATATCAGAAATGTGAAAAATTATCTTTTTTTATTTGGATTATCCTTATATGGTGGACGATTTTAAAATTATGACTCATGCACATGCAATCAACAACACAATGTCTGATTAAAAACATTTTGTTTCCTTAATGAAGTTCAGCGTATTAAAAGAGTCGGCATTATGAATCATCATAAGAAACCTTAAATTTGTTTGATTACCGAAGATCAGTATTGACTTTGTCATGTTATTTTTAAATTATAAATGGCTATCGAGTCATGTACGTGTTATCTTCTGTGATTCGATATCAATTTTCCAACTAATCAAATAAGGAATTTTTAAAAACAAATTTGACTTTATTTAAAGGAAATTCTTTTTCAAGTGACCTCATCAGTAATTAAAATATGTAATGTTTGTCCGTTTATTTCATGTTTAAACTTTTTTTAATCGCTATTTATGAATTAATTTTAGGTCACAATCCATTTTAGACTAGAGATTGAATAGAATAGAATAGATTTAATTTTTTTAAACTTAATTCAAATAATTTATTTTATTATTTACAACATTAATTTATTATTATTATATTTTATACAATATTTAGTACAATTTTTTTTAATATTTATTACTATAATTAAAATTATTAATAATTAATTAATAATTAATTAATTAAAAAAGTAACTTGTTTCTTAAAAAGTCCTTAATTCTTTGATTAATTGAAATATTGATATCTTATCACAGAAGATATCACATATGATTCGATAACCATTTAAAATTTAAAAATTAACATGATTATTATATCGTTGATCAAAGTTATAATGATGATGATGATGATAACAATAATGATAATGATATTAATAATACATGTATGTAAATTAATTTTCAGTCACTGAAATGATAAGATTAAAAAATAATGTAAGATTTATTTGCCTTTATTTTTTGGATATTTTGTGTTTATGCTATCTGAAATTTTATGCTTTTATATACATATATATTTTCTGACTTAAGTGATCCCTAATTCGGGGATTTTATTTCGACAAAAGAATTCAAAATCTCGTTATTCATGAGATTCATTGGATCCACACACGCAGATCTACCAAATTTGGGAATTTATTCGGACCGGCACTGTTAGTGTTGAACGCTAAAATGAGATTTAAAATTATTGTAATATAGATCTGGTTTTTGACTAAAGATATAGTTATGAGTTGTTACATTATGATAAGAAATTTAAAATTTCAAGCGAGAACTTAGTATTAGTCTTAATATTTCACCTGACCATCTTTCTTAATCCTAATTATTCGATTACTTAGCCAGAAAATAGTCTTAAAAATATTGTGACAAGTATTTTCATTTAATAATTTATTTTCTAAACATCTCACGAACTCAAACCACCCGTTTAGAAAAAGATTGTAAAGATAATTATTGCAAAAATTTTCCATTTCCATTTTGGTCGTTTGTTTTCCATGTCAAAGTTCAAGAGGAAGGTTTGAATGACCAGACAATTCGGTGTTTAAAATAAAATTAATATCATTTTAAAAATTTTTTTTAGTGGAAATTGTAAACTATACACCAAAACAACAGATTACCGAGAAATAATTTTATGTCTCTTTTGGTATATACAATTGGAAGTAAAACTTTTTTGTATCTTTTAACGTAATCAGTTATGAAATAATAGAATTTAAACTATTCTAAGTATTTCTTCACTTAGATATAAATTTTTGATAAATCTTTATAAAATGAAAAATCAAAAAAAAACAGCGTAAAACTTAGGATTTTATAATTTTTAGTTGATTCTGTTCTAAAGTAACATTAAATTTGCAAAATCGAAAAATAAATGATACTCTTAATGTATATATTTATACAATATAATAGTTAAATATAATAAAGATAGTAAATATTTTACTCTAGATACAAGTATATTTTTGATAATATTTAATCTAAACATAAATTATGGATTTGAAGGAATGTTTTATGAAAAATATAAAAAATTAAGTTCAACCATTTTTAAAGCCTTTTGTTATTTGGCTGGATTTTTGCATTTTCTAGAAGATAAGTACTGATATTGGTATAAGATAAAAATTTGGTTACTATTTATTTTTTATACAATTAAATCAATATAATTTTTTTCACAAAATTTTACCGTAAAATTAAAATTTAAGATTCATACGTTATTTTAAAAAAAATCGTATAAGAACGCCATCATTGATGACATCTTTTAATTTACATTGTATTTGTGATAATAAACAATCTGCATTTATTAATACGTAAAATTACAATTTATGTTACATAAAAATTATTAACTTATTTTTCTTTTAAACTTCAGTGCCACCACAAATGCCCTATGGATTTACCGCCAATGTTGGACCTCCTACACCAGGGTTTCAGCAACCTGGTCAACCTGGCCCTGGATACGGCCAACCAGGTTACGGCATGATGCAGCCAGGATACGGTCCACCACCCGCTGGGTACCCTACAACTCCTCCTGTACATACCGTATATAATGTGATAAAACCAGATCAACCTCAACCAGTTTCCGTTCAGCCACACGCTAATAATACATCAGTTGTTGTATTGGGGGGAGGTTGTCCCGCTTGTCGAGTAAGTACATTACAAAATATATAAATTCTTAAAAGCAATTTATTTAACAGTTCATTTTAGTGTATATGTGCGAATTATAAATAAAATAATTTTTATGCACTCATAATCCTTATGGTGGTCATTCTTTCTGCTAAATCAAGGATTGTTTAATTTTTTTGACTTGTGTGACCAAATAAAAAATTTATTGGTTTTTGTTTCAGATCGGAACATTGGAGAATGACTTTACCTGTTTGGGAATTTTATGCGCCATAGTATTTTTTCCAATTGGAATATTATGCTGCATGGCCATGAAAGAGAAAAGATGCACGAATTGTCACGCAACGTTTTAATCCCAGTTAAGCTATTTGCCTTAGACTATACACTTATGTAAAGTATCAATTTGAATCACTAAAGACGTAATACCATCCAATCTGCCTAAGCGCCTTCGTTCTAATTCGCCTTATTTACGAGATTAGTAAAATAAATAAATAAAAACGTTTGTTATGTAAATAATGTAAAAATTTTATATCTCTAAGAATGAGTAACATCGTCAGCTTGATTAAAAAATTAATGTAAGTTTTAAAATGATCACAAAATGTAAAAGCAGACAGTAAACCGTTGCAAATTATCATCAACATTTATATTTTCGAAAGAATTATTTAATATTCAGGGAATAGATAATGAAAGAAAATATGCCAAAGACTGTATGCGTTTTGTAAACAAAAAATGATTAATTATTTTATAATCTGCAAATATGAACCTTGACAAATGTATTTTGTTTTTGTTTTACCAATATATTAAAAAGAGGGATTGACTTACTAATCCCTTGACATGCCTTGATATACAGCATTTACATTACACTATTCATGATGTTCATGTCCAATCATTATTTTCCTATTAACATTTAATTGTCTATTGTGAATTATTTAACATTTTCAAAGCTTTAGATGCATTTTATAAATGATTATAGTTATATCGCATACGAGAATTTAAGAAAAGTGTTTTAGAAAGATTTACGTTATTTTATAAACTTTATAACATTTTAATTGAATGTAAATATTTTTTGAAAAGTATTAAAATATAATTATGATTAGTTGATCTTAAAAATTTTGTATGGTGAATTTGTAATTTCCTATTATCCTATCCATCACTGTACTTAGTAATCAACATTGATTTCTAAATTTGAGACTGCGTTCATTACATAAATTATGTAATTATATTTTCATCAAAATAGATTTAAGACGATGATATTATAAAGCAAATTCTATTTTTATATTTACTAAATGATATAGCCAGATAATATTTAATTTTAATGACAAGGATTAAATCAATTGATTTTTCGACTTATCGAACCGTGATGTCAAATGTTAAATAGTTGTTTAATGTTGTGCAATATAAGTAATTGGCAACGCTAATGATAGATGAACAATTTGAAATTATACAAGCCATAAAATTAATAAAATAAAAATTAATATAGTGAGTAAAATGCCTAGATTCCAGCTTAATACATAATGAATATCTCATCTCTCACTATATAAGTTACACTTAATTAATTCTTTTTTATGTTACTATTTTCTTAAATCACGAACCAAAAAATCATTGATAAGTTTTCAATCATTTCTTTCTGCTGCATTTAATCAAGGTATGAGTTTTTATGAATCAAGCTCTTCATTCATAATAAAACATTAAATTATCATTACTATATATTTTTACAAATGTTCATTCCAGTTGTCATTAAGTGAATTTATGTAAAAACTTCAATTAAGAATATCACATATTAATTCAGTTGTCTATTTATTTTGCAAATTATCAAGTAAAACAATTTTCTTGAATTAAATATTCACAAATTCTTGAACAGCTAATTTGAATTCATAATCACAAACCTATGATTTTCATTGATCCTGGAAATAATAATATAAGAAAAAATAAATTTATTTAAAAACAAGTTGTCCTGATAACAATTTGAATTAATTTTTTATATTTAAATACTAAAGTGATTATTATGCAATTTTTTAACTAAAAACATGTTCAGTGCTTTGAAATCTTTCTATCAAACTCATACTTGCATAAAAATTTCATTTTTGATTTGTTTTTATTACACTTAAAATTATGTGTTATTACAAAATTTTAATTTTCTTTTTCATAATGAAATATAATTTGCTATTTGTCCAAGTTGTTTGATTAAATTTTCAGAAATTAACATTTAGTTGTCTCTAATGCTTAATTTGACATCTTAAAGGCTTTTCCATTTTGATTTTTTGTTATACATAAAAAATCTTACATGGCTTATAAATATGTAAAAAAAAGTAATTCAATGAAGATTTTAAATTTTCAATAAATCACATTAAACTGAAAATTCAATTAAAATCAAATATTTTAGTGAAAAAAATTTCAATTGTTACATTAAAAATTATGGTTTTACAATTAAGTAACTACTGCTCTTCTAATTCATGCCATAAACTATATCAGATACTTCATTAGCTTCTCATTTTCAACTTCTCTTTTAAATAAAACCATTACTGAATGAATCAATGAATTATTTTGTAAAACAAATTATATTAAATATTAACTAATCACAAGATCCATCAGTCCAGCCTTCTTTCCATCTTTCATTTACTCGAGAACAATCAAATAGAGCTTTACCTAATCTTAGATTAATTCTATTATGTACTCTACACAGCCACTGGGACAGTTCATATTGTGATTCCGTCTTAGGAGGAAATCTTTGAAGTCTAAAATTATATTAATCAAATTAGTTCAATAAGCTAATAAAAATAATAATTTCAAGTTTCCACTTAAGATAATTAGCGTTTCGTTTACTTACTGTTTCTGCAAATCCTGAGCGCAATCCTGACATGGATAAAAATGTGAAAAAAGAGTAAAAAACTGTTCAACTTCCTTTTGTTGTTCTTTTGTCGGATTTTCTGGATAATATGCGGCCATGGTATGCAAGAAGCCCCATGTGTTTCTACCTAAACCTTCACGATCCAAAGGGCAATTACTAGGAGGCTCAACTTTATCTTTCTCAGTTATCGAAGATTCATTCTAAATAAATGATTACATTATGAATGTTGCATAATTCACAAATCGTTAGCAAAAAGTGAATTACTCAATAAAGGAAAAAACTTACAGTCGCGTTTTCATGTTCTTTCTGCTTTAATTTCGTCCAGTTCTTAAAATCTTGACAAGCTCGGCAAGGTTTAGGCAGAGAACTTTTCTCAGTATTTTCAGATTCCATGAATCATTATAGTTTTCAAAGTATCGTGGTATTAGATTCTGATACATTTGAAGTTGAATGTTTACATGAAGGTCGGTCTAACGACTTAACCTTCCATGGCAGAATTTCTAGCAGATAATAATCCATGCGGACAAACTATATTAAAACTAGTTTCCAGAGGCAATGCAATTGTGGCGGAAGTATTAAGACTGAAAGATTTTATACCTCCTATTTACAGGTATAAATGAGAAATTTAATGTAATAAATTGTTTTAAAGGAAATTCATTAATCAAATATTTAACTTTTATAAACTAGGTGTAGAAATAAATTTTATTATATTAATTAATCTTTATGAATTATATACATTAAATATTTTATTGTTACATAATAAATGTATTAATCGTAATAAAAATATACATCATTTGCTATTGTGTACATAATGTAAAACTATGATTTCAAATTTATGGACTAACCAAAGTTTTAAAGTATAGAGCTGTTTATCTTATATATATATATTTAATAATACAATATTCTTTTCCAAAGGTTGGACAGTAAATCAGATCAACAGAAATATGGTGACTTAATTGTAGATTTCTCGTACTTCAAGAATTCTGAATCCTTTGAAAATAAAATAGAAAATGATCCTGTAAGATCTACTTAAATTACTATTAAATTTTTTCTATGCTAATACTTTTCATAAATCTTTATTTTGAAAAAAATTCAATTCTAGCAATTGCAAGATCTGGATGAGGAATTAAGGGTAAATTATCTTGAAATAATTACCAGATTTTATTTGACATTTGAAAGTATCCATAAATATGTCATCGATCTGAATAGGTTTTTGGAAGACCTGGATGATGGACTTTATATTCAGCAAACACTGGAAATTGTATTAGTTTCTGAAGAAGGAAAACAGTTAATGGTAGGATTATATTTAAAGTATATAAGGAACTCATAACTACTAACTAGATTTATGAATAAATCTTACAAAAGAAATTTATGGAAATTATAGATCTTATAACAATTATTTTCAGTGTGAAGCATTATATTTATATGGTGTGATGCTGCTCCTGGTAGACTTTTATATAGAAGGAAGTGTAAGAGAGAGGCTGTTGGTATCATATTATCGCTATAGTGCTCAGAAGTCAAATGCTGAAAGTAATGTTGATGATGTTTGTAAACTATTAAGATCTACTGGTTTTGTAAATAATCCTGGGTCAAAAAGAACACCTCATTATCCAGAAGATTATTTTAGGTTAAAATAGAATTTTATAGTATTTCTAAAAAACAAAAATTTTACATTAATTAAATTTTTGATAAATAAAAATAATTTTTTTCTCAGGAGAATTTCTATTAATGAACTCTATATAAGCATGGTTATCGGCAGATTAAGAAGTGATGATATATATCACCAACTGAGAGTATTTCCACTACCAGAACATCGTAGCACAGCTTTAGCTAATCAAGCTGCTATGTTGGTTATTTGTTTGTTTTTTTCTCCCACAATTTTACAAAATCAGACTGCTGTTATGAGAGAAATTGTAGACAAGTATTTTCCAGATAATTGGGTAAATGTTTTATGATAAATATTTGCTTTTTCTTGTAATCATAAATCATTAAATGTATATGGTACTTTATTTTTGGGTCATCACTATTTCATTGAGAGATTGTATTAATCCAAAAAAGAGACACATTACCTAAAGATTAATATTTTTAAGAAAAAAATATAGATACATAAATAATATATGTAATACATTATGAATATTTGTTGCAGTTACATAAATTTTTAAATTTACTTGATTTAATTTAATTTTTCTCAGGTAATCAATATTTATATGGGAGAAATCCTGAATCTTATTGATGCTTGGGATCCATACAAAGCAGCAAAAAACGCTCTTTTAAATTCTTTGGAAGCTTCTAATCTTGCTGAACATTCCATGAGGCACAGAATAAGCTTACAAGTATGTTATAATTTGATTAAATGGTTTTACTTCTAAATGGATAAGTGATAAATGATACTAGTTATTTTCAAAAATGAAAATAGCCAATATCATTAAAATAAATATAAAAGATAGTTCTTTAATATGAATTCCTTTATAAGGGAAATTATTGTATTTTATAACCGTTTATTTTCTATTTTCTCTAAATTAAAATCATTACAGAAACAACTACCCTGTATTGAAAAACTTATAGAAGAAGGTGCATTAACAGAAGAACAACTATTAGATAATATGCAGAAAATATTAAATCTAGTGAGGGAATCAAATGTAACTTTAAGGTGGTTAATGCTACACACTGCACCACTTTCAGTTGGTAAGAATCTAATTTATTTAATTTATTAGAATATGTAAAGTAATTTAAGTGGAAAAATAAAATAAAAAACTTTATTTTCTAAATTATTACAGTTACTGAAGGTAATAAAAAATGCAGGCAAATTCGAGACCAGATAATATCTGAAACCAAATATTCACCTCCTCAAGTTTTTCAACTGTTATTGAACGTTGCTCAATTCGAATTGAAGATTAAAGATATGCTTAAAACAGTATGTTTACTTTTCTTATAGATCTCATTAAAAAAATTAATGCCTTTCTTGGATTAAAATCCAGTTTTCCGAAAGGATAAATTAGATTGCGAAACCGTTTATATATCATAAAGTAATATTTATCAAAACTATTTTTTTGACAAACTTTTTTCATTTAGCTAAATCTCATTAGATTATGTGTGGTAGAGTACTTCAAAGACTTCATTCAGTACAAGTTTATTACTAAAAATATATATTTTAAATTATTTTCAGTAAAAGTTAATTGGTTATAATTTTTTTTATTAACTTATTCTTTACATTCTTTTTTCTCAAATAATATTTTAATTATTTTTACAGCTATTAAGTGAGAAGGAAAGCAAATGGGAAAATAGTAAAAAAGATTGTGTCGATAGAATGAATGAACTCTCTGATGTTTTCTCCGGTAGTAAACCCTTATCAAGAATTAAAAAAAATGGTAACAGAATAATAATATGTAAAATATAATAGTAAAATAAAGATTGCTTAATCTTTATATGCTTTTTTTAAAGCATAATAAAAATTGTCTTTTGTAAACTGCAATTTTGTAAATTTAAATGTAAGTGTAAAATCTTGTCAATAAAATTTCTAATTGTCTTATTTAGAAAAATTACAAGATTGGTTTAAAGAAATCGGAAAGCAAATAGAATCTGCTAATCACGAAGAAATTAGTTCTTCTGGAAGGAAAATAGTTCAGTTAATTCGAGCTTTGGAAGGAGTTCAAGGTATCAACGAATATTTTTTTTCACTTTTAACTGTTTGAATACTTATTCAAATATAAAATTAATTAATTTTTAATTATAGAATTTCACGGTCTTGGAAATCAACTTCAAGTTCGACAATTTTTGCACGAAACTAGAACCATTCTTCATATGATGTTAAGAAGCGTTAATATAAAAGAAGAAATTTCTATTAATTTGCAAGTAATTGCCGATATGAGTTATGCTTGGCATATAATAGATGTATATACTACTTTCATGCAGAAGGGAATTAAACAAGACCCTTCTCTTGTAGTTAAACTCAGAGCAACCTTCTTAAAGGTGATTTGATATCGTTTGTTACCGTATAATCTGCCGATTTTTCTTTAATTTTATTAAAAATATATAATTAACTTTGTAGATGACTTCTGCGTTAGAAATTCCTCTGCTTCGAATAAATTTGGCACGAAGTCCGGATCTTGTTTCCGTATCCCAGTATTATTCCAATGAACTGGTGTCCTATCTCAGAAAAGTTCTTCATATAATACCTGAAACCATGTTTCAGATTATGGCAAAGATCGCTCATTTACAAACTTATGAAATTAAGGAAGTCCCTACAAGACTTGATAAAGACCAATTAAAGGACTATGCCCAGCTAGATCATAGATTTGAGGTATCAAAATTTCATACTTCAAACCTAAATTTAATTAAAGTTTTTTATAATTATACATTTCTCTTTGTTGAAATATATTTATTAATACGCTTAATAATAATTTAATCTATTAATACGCTTAATAAATAATAATTTTTCAAGGTAGCTAAGCTAACTCACGATGTCTCTGTATTAACGGAAGGCATTACCATGATGAAATCTACTTTAGTTGGAGTTATTCGAATCGATCCTATTCAATTGTTAGAAGACGGGATTCGTAAAGAATTAGTTAAACACATAGCTACATCATTACATCAAGGATTAATTTTTAGTGCAAAGTCGAAGGTAATTAAATTAATTTCTACTTGATATTACTGATGACTTGAAAATATAAAGATTTGGAAACTTATATTTTTTTCATTTCACTGTGAATTTTGATTCCCAAGTTGTAGCCATCATCTTATGTCTTTAATGATGATCCACTGTAATCACTTATGTATTCTTACACAGAGATTACATCAATCTCAAACTGATTGTAGAGGCTTTAAGCAGCTGTAAATCAATCCGGCTTAATGATCGGCACAAGTTTATGGCCAATTAAATCTTTTGTGAATAATTTTTTTATTATTTATTTTATGGGAAAATTGCACCTATAAACCATAACACATGCATTATTGTAAATCATTATTAGTATGTAAGTTCTTAAATAAATTTTAAGACTTTACTATTCTAGTTAATTTGAGATTTTATGTAAATGAAATCGAAATCATTTCTTTTTGTTGCAATGATTTATAATTGAAATGCAATTAAATCGTTATTATGCAATTAGTAATAAATTATTATCAGAGTCAATCTAGTTAAATAATAGTCATGGCAATAGTATTTTATTCAATATATTTAGTTAAATATATTGAATTTATTCGTGAGCGCAATTATTGTTTTTATTATGAAAAATTTATTTATCTTCTATTATTTATATTTACCGTTGAAAAAAAAGAATTATAAAATCATCGAATATTACGTGATTTATTTTATGTAGCTCGTAATATTTTTTATAGATTTATATATTCATCATTAATTTTTACTGATATAAATAATAATGATGTCCACAGTATTTATAAGAATTATTCAGTACTTAAAAATATACAGTAAATATTTAAAATGAATGAAAAAATAAATATGAAAAATTTTAATTTAGGCAAATGAATTAGTACAGAAGTTAGAAGCTCTGGGTGAAGTTATGGATGGACATAAAAGATCTTTTGAATATATTCAGGATTATATTCAAATTTATGGTTTACAAATATGGCAAGAAGAACTGACCAGAGTCGTTGGGTAAGTCTTATATATAAGACTTATTTATAACTATCTTTTGCCCTGTATTGAGTAAAGGATATTTCACATTTTAAGGGAGTAATTAATCTATCTTGAGAATCAGAATAACCAAGACCCTTTTTTTTGACGTACTAAATGTATTCTACTGTAAGCTCTGTAGCAGGTTACATACAATGTTGACTTACGGATTTTGTGATATTATTAATTTTATTCTTTCACATCATATTTGTATAAATAAAATTAATTATATTCTATTAAAATTAGTCATATTTATATCTAATATTTATCTTATATAACATGTAATGATAAACAATTGAGGTTGTTGCAAATCAATTTTTCATGTTTTATTATTCATTTTATATGTCATTTAAAAGCAATTTATTTTAGCTGAAATTCATTAATGTTTTAGATATAATGTCGAACAAGAATGCAATAGCTTTTTACGTAATAAAATACCCGATTGGCAAAGCAGTTATCAAAACAGAACAATACCAATACCGAAATTTCCGCCACTGGATTCAAGCTCTGTTAATTTCATTGGCCGGCTTGTTAAAGAATTAATAAAAGTCACGGATTACAGGTAAACTACTTTGAAGATTACGGTTGATTTGTTCACAAATTGAACGAGATTCAGGATTTTTTGTTTTTAATATTTTCAGATCAACGATTTATTTAGAGCAAACCACAACATGGTATGATCTAAAAACAAAAAATGAAATAATTAATATAAAATTTTTTTCAAAAATCTCAAAATCCATTGGAACATCTGGTCTCGCTGGTTTAGACCGTCTTTTATCCTTCATGATTGCCACCGAACTTCAGAACTTTTTTAAAGTGTTGGAAAAGGGAATTTTCAGGGATAAATCGTGGTTACAAATGTTTGGTGAAATCTCAAAAATATTACATCCAACTTCTGATCTGATCAGTAAGTTTGTTTCCCTTGGATTTTATTAGCAATTATAATGCAGTCTGTTTTCATTCATAAATGACTAATCTTTTCAATTTTTTTTTATTTAAATTTTGAAAATTAAATTAAAACTAAACTATTGAATAAAAACTAAAAGTTGAAACAAATTGTTAAATGAAAATCAAACTGTTACAAATTTAAACAAAAATTCCACTAAATTTATAAAAATTGAGATTTTTTTAGATTTTTTTGTTAATAATCTTTAAATAACTCCGGCCAAGTTAAATTTATTTTTATTGTTTTTTATGATTAAAATGTAGAATCCGGTTAAATTGTATATATAATTTGACCCGACAATTTACAATTTGAATTGTAAAATACAATTTAATTGTATTATCTTATAATTTTATTGCATTTCATTCAGACTTTGATATCTAAATTCTTAGAGTAAAACGTATATTTATTTTTATTTTAAAGGTAATCCCTTGAAATATTATCAACAACAAATTGCAAGAGCTCAAAAAGTATGGCCGCAGTTTTTAGAGTGGACATTAAAAATTGGACAAATGCAGTTGCTCCGAATACATATAGCATATGAACTGTCAACATCTTGTAAATTCGAATCTCCGAACTTATTTTTAGCTTTAGAAGCTTTTAACGAGTAAGTTTTCAGATAATATATCCGATAATATAATTCTGTAATATATGCAAATAATGATTGCAGAAGTTAAAATATAAAACTTAAATATTAATATTTTATGTAGCATTATAATATGATGTAATATCATCTTATTTGATGATAAATCAAATGTATTCTTTTATATAAAACTAATCAAAACTATTCCTTTATAATTTTTACAGAGCTGTGATTAACGACATTAGAAAACATTATAGAGATCCTTTGAAACCTTATCCGAGCGATGGAAGTCTTCTTTTATCCCATTTATCTATTCAGCTTGAAGCTGTAGGATTAAGCGATCCTGCATCCAAAATATACGTGACCACAAAAAATTATGAGTATTTTCCTTTATTGGCATTCTTGTTTGCCATATCACAAAGCAGTAAATTGACTTATTCCAAAACTTTAGGTAGGTGTGGCCCTAAATTAATTGACCATTTCTTTTGTAAAAAAGTAAAAGAAATAATAGATGGGATATATAAAAAATAATTTGATAAGAAATTGAAAAAATTCACCTTTTTCTAATATCTAATTTTAGATGCTTTATTGAGTAAGAAAATAACAGATCCTTTGGATGGTGTATCTTTCACAATGGGTCTGCAAACTATATTTCATCAATTTCATCCAGAAACTAGGAAAATTTTTTTCTCTTACATGGGCCAGTATATAAATTCTCTTATTGCTGATACTCGCTTTAAGTAAGTAATAAATACATTCATTACGACTTATTTTTATAATAAATTCATTTAAGACTTCGAATATTTGCTTACATACATCTGATCCAATCCAATTAAAAATCAAAACAGAAACATTAAAACATATTTTAAAAACATTTTAATTTTAAGAGGATGCATTTATATTTATATTATCAGAAAAAACCCGTTTAAAATTTCATAATTCAAAGTTTAGTTTATTTTCCTGAAACATTTGGCAAAGCTTAAATTCATAGGAACTTTCTTGTACATGTATTCAAATTCACAAAAATTACATCTCATTATTGAAGTCAGATTTACTCTTGATATGAATAAAAAAATTTAATATTCACAACGAGAACATAAAATCGGATTTTGAAAATTTCAAGATTTTTATAAATTCCTGTGCGCAATAAAATTTTTACTTTGAACCTTATTCTTTTCAGATCCAAATCTGAAACTTCTGCTGAGGTGGTTGCTTTAATATACTTGTTGGAATTATTTATTAAACTATCTAATTTGCCCCGAGAAACCCTAACCGGATATGTACCAAAAATCGTATTAGATATGTATCCCTCAGTTTTTTAAATTGAAAATTATTTTTATTACAGTTTAATATTAAATAAAATTTTATATTCTTTCTACATTTAGAGATTAAAATAGTATGAAATTTTGCATCTGAAATTTTGAATTTATGCATAATTTCTTCGTCTGAGATCATATTTTTCTCAGTATTAATAATATTGCGTAATTAGATGTTAAAAGTATATTCTTTTATGTGACTAATTATAATAATGTTCCAAATCATGTATTTTTTTCCGAAATTTGAAGATTTATGTTTGAATAGAATAAAAGACATTTTTCTATCATACAATAAAATAACACCGAAAATATTTACTTTTGTCTGGACCATTATCAAAAATTAAGTAAATTTTTCAAACTTTATTACAATAATATAATCAATTAACATTTAAAAAAAATAAATACATGAAATATATTCATTCCTATTCTATTATTATATTTTCGTGGAAATTACTTTATATAATTTTGTTCTTTTGGGACTGGAATTTCGGGTATGAGTGATTTAAAATATTCATATTAAATTTTCCCAATATAAAGTAGAAAAATTATAATATATATGTATTTGTCTTCTGTTTTTAATTTTTGATGATGTTTAATCGAAGTAGACGCTATGTCTTGAATTTTCTGTGGCCTTTATAGTTGAAAGATTTAAAACAGCAAGTTCAGTATCATTATCTAAAATTTTTTATTACATCTATTGTGCAGCATTTTTATATAAATCTAATCCATCATGTTTTAAAGCCCAAGAAAATTTTATGATCAATTCTTTTTCTTTTTGTTTGTTTTTCATTAAAATAAAATCTTTGTCATAATAATTTTGAAAGATGCATAAACTATTTGTTTTATTTATTCTATTTATTTTTCACCAATCCAAAACACTGTTTTTCGATAAAAATGAAAGAGGATGCCTTTAAAATGTTAATCTATTATTTCATAGAAAATATTTTTTTATATATATTATTTTCTATGAAATAATATGTTACATGTTTTCTACAAAACAATTTAAGTATAGCCTAACAATTTTCATTTTCATTAATAACATTTTAATATTATGATTTTGATTTTTAAGCATTATTATAAGCTATGAGCTTGGTTTATACTTTTATATAGTTATATTTTTAAATTGCTCTAAAATTCCCATCTTTCTGAAAATTTTATGGCTGTAAAATACATTATTACATATTAGACATATAAAAATAATCAGATACATATCACATATTTTAACAATATTATTACTGAAATGATAATAATTTAAATTTTACACACACATACTTTATCCTCAATAAGCAATAATAACTGTAAGTTCCAAATATGCAAGTGCAATCTGTAAATGAAAATGAAAATCTGTAATATTCTTCAAAATATTTCTTTCACTTCTTTCCGGTAATCTCTTACACATATCCCAACTTAATTGCACTTTACAAGTATAAATCTTAGTTTCACCTAAAATTTAACTTTTATGTCGTTTACGTACATACTTCTAATTTTTTATTTTTAGTTAAGTCACCAGAAAATTTAAGTACACTAGATACTGAATATTTACTGTAAACCCAATCATTAACATATGATTAGTTATTTTTCTCAGATCTTATCAATATCTCATTCACAACTTTAATATTTTATACCTAATATGTGATGAGCTCTGTTGTTTGATGGCTTTGATATTGTTGGAAAACTTAAGTTTCAAACATATGTTTTAACCTAACATAAGCTTTAAAACATTTTAACTTTCAAAATGTGTATTTCATTTTCATTTATATTTTGAGTAGGTTCTGGTATTTTCTCACATTTTTTTTTGGCAGTTATTTCAGCGTCAAAAATTAGTTAAATATTTAACAAATATTTAGCAATATATGAAAACTGTTTTGCATACAATTTTAAATCGGCAAAAGATGGAAAATATTCACATATTCTTTTTCTCTTTCAATAATTGAAAAACGTTTGAATATTTCTGATCATCTGTGTTCTTACCATTAATTTATGAACTGCATCGCACAAAAAAACAAGCTCCGCTTTTCTTTTAAAACTTTCCAAAAACAATGAGAATTAAATTATCCCTCTTCATATTCAGAGAAATTCATTGCATTCTATTTGACAAACTTTTAATGTTAATTTTTAATAAAAACGATAGCCAATAATAATTTGTGATTTTTTTGGTAGCTATTCTTTGCCACTATTAATATATTTTTCTTAATTTTTGAATTATTTGTTTATATTGAGTTTTTTGTTCTTAATAAACAATTAGAATTATTTCTTGTTTTTATTTTCCCTTGCTGCTAGTTAAAAATTTATAGAATTACTGTGCATATATTTTCCGGTCATCTCCCGATTTAATTGCTTGAAGTTCTTTCCGATTTCCCTAAAGTTATTGGATTTCGTGGTTTGGACATGTAAAAGCTGCGTATTAAAAAAATAAATATTTATTCACATAAACGAATTGCAATAAATGTTATATTTCTATTGTCGCATAAAATATATTCAACTGAACTGCTTTCTAATAGCGTAAGATATAGTTAATTATTATAACTGATAATTAAAAATATTTAAAATTTAATATTTATTTTTTAAATTCCCTATCCTGGTCACCATCGTAATTGCCGTACAGCTTTCAGACAACTCTTCCTACATGAGATGAGGACAAAATGGTCTAATGAACTAATAACCTTAAAATTTATTATTTTCTTTTTTTTCTCGCCTCGGCTTTGCATTTGCCATAGAGTTTTACACAATCGGCGTTATTAAATCCGAAAAGAGCAGCTTTCAAATTTTCCAATAGCGAATACTCTTTCCGTCTGAAAAATCTCTCCGATATCCAACTTATGCCAAAGCTGAAAATGTCAAATAAATAATTTTACTTTCATCAAGTGGTTTTCCGCGAGATAATTTTTTTCTTCTGAGTCAAATCGAGAGCAAGATGACGACTGCCGCGTTTCGAGGCAATTTGTCATAGTTTCTTACCTCCATAACGGTATCCATAGCTTTTGAGAACCGGGAAGATCTTTAGAATACTTGTTACTCTCGCAAAGGACGGTCCTTAAGCATTTGCCTTCGTCATGGTTGGCAATCATGAGAGCCTTAATGGAGGACAAAACCCTCCGCGACATTTCGTTTATTATATCGATTGGAATGTCGCGGCTCGAAAACGATCTCCTCTCTCCACTGGGAATTGAAGCATCGTCGTCGTTTGATTTGAAAGACAGTCCATGAATCGACGTCACCGGAGATACGATCATCATCTGAGCTTCTTGGGTCTGCGATAGTTTTTTTTTTTAAAAAAACTTTTTTTCTATGTATATAGATAATATTCTATGTATAATAGATATATATAACCTGTACTCCCAAGGCACATATCATTACTTCCGTTATGAATGTTCCAAAAGCTAAGAACGCAATGGCTGTCAGAGCAAGATCGAAAATTTCTTTCGGTTTCATGCCTTTTCCGTAATAATCGTCTTCTTCATCAATATGCTCATAATGGTGATATCCGTAATCTACCGTTAAGCGAAATAAGTTACAAGAATAATATCAAGAAATAAGTTAATCACGTTTTATTATTATCTATAGAAATATTTTTCAGCTCACCGGTTCCCAGATCACCTAATCCGTTGCCATCGACTTTGCCATCGATTAAAGCATATCCGGTGATTTCGTCATCTTTTAAAGATGTCGCCTGGGATTCTTGAGTCAGAGAACTTTCTTCCCCCGAAATACCCTCATAGTGACGGTAAATATCCTCCAAGGTAGTAGATCTGTGTTTAATTGATCCGGGTAGAGTTAAAATTCGGATGATCAAACAAAATCATCCGGATTTTATCGATATCATCAGAATATCAATTCCAGACGGAAAATTCAATTTTTCAGTTAAAATATTTTCTTACCTGGAAAGCCAGTCCTTATAATTCTTCGACCCGGAATCGTGTAGTAATGACTCTCTTTTCAACCTGACATCCGAAGCAGGTTCTCCCAGTCTTCTATCTATCGTTTGATTTTTCAACAAATTTAATATTTCATTAGCAAGGTAGTTTCGACATAAGTATTCGTTCATCATATCCCTATGAAAAGACATTGTGGTCAGCGCTCGAGTCCATAGTTCGTTCGTTTTGTTACCTCCTTGAAAATGAAACTTCTCATCGCAGGCAACGTGTCCAATCATTCCCGAAATAATTAAAAAATTGACGATCCTTAACTTCATCATAATTGTGATTAACAACTTTAATGATAATTATTTTAATAAAAATGAAAAATTTTTACACAACAAAATTCTGTCAACTCTTTTTTCTTTACCATTCGATTGCTGAACTTAAATTATTAAGTGGCAATTTTATCTTTTTCTGATGGAAATAATTCTAATTATACCATGCTTCAGCAACTTTTTCGGTAGACTGACAGAGAATGAAAGACAATGGCATTACCTTTTAATTGCAATGAATGCCGTAACGGTTAATACTATAAGTAAATCTTTATTGCTGTATATTTCTTTTCTTTAAATAATAATCTTGCATTTTATGCAGGTTAGGTTAGGTAATATAATAAATAAAAAATAAAATAAAATTTTTAATAAATCTAAATATGAAATTTTCCCACGAATAATGTCACAATTTTATTTTATTATTAAGTGGTTTATATCTAAAACGTTATTTCAATTATTTTTGTTTAAGCTTTCAACATGACCTGCCTAAAGAAGGAAAAACTTATTTTCATTGAAAGATCATGAATTTTTATGCATTATTAATTTAATACAAAGTTCAAAAACTTAAGTTTAATTAATGCTAGTAAATAAAAGTGTCATAAATATTTAATATTTACATTAATTAACTAAAATAAACCTTTTGTAATTTTTTGCTTTATATTTTTCTGTATATTTTATATTCTTTTTATAAATAATAATATTTCACGCAGAAATCTGGTAATATTTCAAGAGTTCGGGCTTGGAAAGAGCAATATTTTAATTTATTTTATAAATGATTTTTAAATTTCCATAAAAATAGTTCTTTCTATATTTGATACATAACTTATAATTGTACAACTTATACGTTGTAAAATCTGAAAACGACCTATTGAACTCATGGTTTTCACGTTTTCTGTTCTGTAGGCCTTCTAAAGCCACGTCAATTGTAAACTATATTTGAAAATAGTTAAAATTTTGCTTTAATTTTGATTGTCATACTTTTAATTCAGTCACATACTAAAACTGAATTTAAAATTATTTACTTTCGAATCTTTTGTGATTTTTATTAGGTAAAGTAAACGTTGTATTTTTTTTTTTTTTCGTTAAGCATTTCTGCTCTTTCATTATAAAACGTTTGATTACGTAATGTGGCTGCTTAATTGGCATTGGAGTAGGCCCAAATTGTAACATTTACGTCAGTTTTAAATATAACGTGTATCGTTCCTGAGTAAACATTCAAGTCAGTAAAAGTTTTTAAGAAATCCCGTTCGAATGCAGGTCGAAACATAAAATTTTGAAATATTTTCGTTAAAATAATTGTGAATGACAAGGAATGACTCATCATATTTATTCGACTTTATATTGAACAAAACCCACAGTTAATTTGCATTATGGACGAATCGGGAATTAATTTGAATTTTGACTTAGATGAGCATCGTTTGCTGGAAATAGTTGCATCCGATATCGGAAACGAAATTTTGTCTCAGATAACGAATTCAGACATACAAAATTTTGACTTTTATGAATTACGCTCAAAAACTGTACCTTTATCAACGTCGTTATCGGAATCACCGACGATTAAAACAGAAATGGTTAAATCGAGGACTCAATTCAAGCAACAATTGATGAGAGATCAGGAGTTGCAGAAGGAACAAGAGAAAAGGAAAAAGGCCGAAGAAGCAGCAGCAAAAATTAATAAGCCTAGTGCCGAACCTGTTCAGATCCCTCTAAATATCCATAATGTTGAACTGCCACAGCATGTACTTCAGGTTACTACTGGTTTAAAAAATCCTACAAAGTACCATATTTTGGCTAAACAAAAAAATCAAGTAATTCAGTATCTGAGTTCATCACAACCTGATGATGAATATTTAAAAAAAACAGAAGTTCACAGTGCTCCGATTTTGCAGAATCATCAGACAAAACTTCAGCCAAATTATCAGTTAACTTCATCATATACTAAAAATCTTTCTCCAGAAGTTCTATCTCCTGGGATAAATTCAGTTACCACAAGTGGTGGTACATCTGATGCAGAGGATGTTTTAGAAGGTATATTATCATTTGAAGCAAGTACCTTTTTATCTGATTTAAATAATGATTCTGCAGTTCAATCTCAGAGTTTATTTGCTCCAAAGCCTGGTCCTGATATCCTTAAGAACAAAAACAGTAACTCTTGTCCATCAGGATTGCAACACTTCAAACAAGAAGTCCAGTATTTAGGAGAATTAGATCCGAAAGATAGAATAAAAAAAGACAATCATAATATTATAGAGAGAAGAAGAAGATGCAATATAAATGATAGGATAAAAGAATTAGGAGAATTATTGCCAAAGACAAATGATCCTCATTATGATTTAATTAGAGATAATAGGCAGAATAAAGGAACAATATTAAAATCATCAGTTGATTATATAAAAGTTTTAAAACATGATATTCAAAAATTAAAACAAATTGAACTAGATAATAAACAACTGCAAGCCCAAAACAGGAAATTACTTTTAAGAATTCAAGAATTAGAAAGACAAGCTCAGGAAAATGGTTTACCAGTGAAAGACTCAACTTGGAAAGTTGTTAATGCAAAGACACTTTTCAATACAATATTGAAGGATAGTGAAAAATCTAAAAATCAAAATACTTCTCATATGTCATGTGAAACTACTTATTCACAGTGTGATTTAATGGAACAAGATGTTTTAGAAAAGGATGTGATGTGCTGAATTGATAGTGAAGCTGTAGTTATTATAAGAATTGTAAGAACCTTTTCACAAAAAAGGTTATTTGATTGTATTTATTTATTTATTAAACTTTGATTTAATTTAGATATGATTAACTTTGAAAAAATTCTTTGTAATAAAATCTTGTAAACCAACAACATAATTCACATTGTTAAAATGTATGAAACTTATCCAGCTTTTTATAATTAAATGGAAAAATAATTTTCTTTGCAAGTAAAATTTTAAGAATTTTTAATACCTTCAAGACATGAGGATACAGATAACAAATGAAAAAAATGAGTAAGTGTATATGTATTTAGTATTACAAAAAAGTTCATTCATTCAATGTAATGTTAGATTTTACAATTCAGTCTTGTTAATTTTCAACAATATTTTTACAGTTTATATGAAATTGTATAAATTTTTAATGCCTATTGCAGGACTAAATTAAGTTCAAAATTTTACACCAAATTTCTAATACAATTTTTATGTAATATAGATAATAGGAATTTTGCTTTTTAAAATTAATTCTGTTTTTCTAATTGAATGCAAATTGTTATACATGTTATACATGTTATGCATTATATATACATATACATGTATATATGTATATATACATACTTACATAGTATGCTATGCATACATGTTAAAACTATCAACTATGCATTACATGTTAACATACAATATATGTTAAAACTTTTATCCTTTCACAGATGTGACTGTACTTATTGTATATAACTGGCTTAGTTTGAATAATTATGAAAATTATTAAATACATTAAAAAAACTAATTCAAAATATATTGGAATTGGTAATTTTTCTAAAAACTACAAAAAAAATGTACATGTTTATAATACTTATATTTTATTTGTACATAATAATACTTTTATTTAGAATATCATATGCTATAAAAGTATTCTAAAAGCTACTCAAATTATGAAAATCTATAAAAATTTTTATAAAAGTTTTATTATTAACCTTTATGTGTTTAATAACTTTATTATAGATTTAGGTTATTAGGTACATGTTATATAATTTAAACCATAAATTTTTCAGGTGAAAGATGTTATAAGTTGAATCAAAATTTATTCTTAAATTTTATTTAAAAATTATTTACAGTATTTTGATCATACACTCTAGATTTAAATTTCTGATGTGAATTTCTTATCCCAATCTGCTCATATTCCCTTTAACGTACTCTTTGCTAACTTATTCTTTTTTTCTTTTTAGTATAAATTTTTTATTTGTATAGTATTTTCTTTATTCTTATATGTATATATATGTAGTTTTCTGTAAATCTGAATTAATAAATTTCCTTTTTTATATAGTTCTTTTACTTAATGAAATATTATATTACAATTGCAGATGCAATGGAAAAGGCTCATGATTTGTTGCAAGAGGAAAGGACAGTGGATGTCTGTATAGAAGATAATGTTAAATTTAGCGATATGCTGCTTTCCGACTCGATTTTGAAAGGTTTGGCAGCTTCTGGATTTAAAATTCCTTCTCCCATTCAAAAGAAGGCAATACCAATCGGTAGATGCGGCTTTGGTAAGTTGAACATATCAGATAGGGAGATTTTTTATTTAATTTCAGGTGCGTCAACTTCAAATGCAGTTCATTCAGGTGCCTACCTAACTGTATAATATTCTTAGAATCCCTCCGAAATAGCTTGTCTATATATTAATTTTGTCTTGTTCTTGTTAAGGGCAACTATTTCTTCTTTTCCGCCTCTTCATATCTTTAAGTGCATAAACAATCCAGATATTTTTTATCTAAACACATTTAAGTTATTTTTGCAGCCGTTTGCCTAAAATCGATAAATTTCAGAAATTTTCTTTTAAAAATTGAAACAAAAAATTAATAGAAATTGAAAAATTACTTAGACTTCATCTCTTATTATCAAACTCAAATAAAAAAATTCTCAAGTCTTCAGTTATTCAAGTCAAGTAATTCAATTCTCCCCATACAAGGAAAAATTTATTAGTTAGTAGCCGATATAAAATCCTAAATTATGCATACATTTACAAAATAGAAATATATGTTTAATATTTTATTTAGGAATATATTTTAATATTTTATTAGGAATGGAAATTTAAAAATATTTTAACTGTTAAAATGTTTATATATATTGCTAAAATATTTAGGCTATTTCTTACGAGTTACGCCCAAGAAATACATTTAAAATCTTTATTTAAGGATATCCCAATATTTTTGATGGATTTTTCATGTTTTCATGCATGAAAGAAATAAGGACAATCTTGGCTTAGCAATCACATTAGGGTTCGGCTATAAATTATAATCTGCCTTCTTGGCCATATAGACATGCGGCCATTACATCCATTATTCGAAATAAACGGCGCCAATTAAGCTTAAAGCAAAAATAAACTTGGCATGTTTACTAATATTAAACAAAAGTTGAGAAAAGTTGAGGAAGGCAACATGAGGATAAAGAAAATATTTCAAAGTTTTGTGAGGCAAACCTTAGAGCGGTGATAGATAGCTATCAGTTCTTAATATTTCGGACTATTTTAAATTTGTATTTTCCGAAAGCTGTTTTGCAACTAGGATACCTTCTTTCAACATTCTCTATATCTAGGAGCGAATGAGATGCCTTTATCAAAACAACTCCAAACTTGGAATTTCGTACTATTAAAAACTAATTTTAATTATTTTGGAATAGTCGCGCTCATCTACAGTTATAATTAACAAATGCTATATCTTGTTTTCATATGATCTAAATTTTTGATGTATAAACTACTAACTATAGTCTGTTACAAAAAAAATTCGGTAAAACAATGAGAAGTTTGAAGTTGATAAATTTCAATAATCCTCATGACACGATTTTTTTTTTATTTCGCATCGTTAAGGATGATTTAAACAAATTATTCTCTGCTGGAGTAATATAAAATAAACAAACAATTGCCACAAAGCAACATTTAAAATTATTTCGGTAGAAAACAATATCAAATTAGTCACTTCAAAATAGTGGTTTCTAAATATTTGGATATGTAGATTTATGCATGTTTCAAATTATTTTCATTCATTGTACATAAATGAACTTTTCAGATTAACTATGAGTTGTGATGTTTTTTAGTATTATACACCTGAATAGTTTCTAGTTAATATTTTGATTTTGCATATTATTTTTAACGAAATTTTTTTAATTTTTATGTACATATTAGTGATAATTCTGGAACTTTGCGAGATATTTTTGGAGTTTTCTCTGTAAATTTTAGTTATTATAATTTTCAATTTTATTAAAATTGTTCCAGTACTTGAAAAAGAGCAATTGAATTTTGTTTTTCTTGCCGTGAGCGGATACATATAAATTCAATTAATATTCAGGAGTATTTTTCTCAAGAAAATTTTTAATTTCTTTATTGCTTGTATTAAAATTACGGATATACATAAAATTTGAAAAAGCTCGAAACTAAACTAAATTGAATATTTCTAGATCTAATAGTTCGGGCAAAGTCAGGAACGGGGAAGACATGTGTTTTCACTGTTATAGCATTGGAAATGCTGATTCGTGATTTGAAGAAACTTCAGGTAGTTGTTTTGGCTCCGACAAGAGAGATTTGTATACAAATAGAAAATGTAGGTTAAAAGGAGTGGAATTAACATTTTTAACGTTTGGAATTTGAATTACCGATTATTCGCTATACTTTCAGGTAATAACATCTATTTCCTGTCACATGAAAACGGAAAAAGTGGAGAGTTTTATCGGAGGTTTGCCACTGGAGAATGATAAGAAGAAGATTACAAAGTGCCAAATAGCTGTGGGGACACCCGGCAGAATGAAACATTTAATATCGAGCGGAGTGATGGATTTGGATGCTGTAAGGTTGTTCGTCCTCGACGAGGCGGATCGCCTGGCTGAGGACAACTTTCGTGAAGATATCTGGTAAATGCATGAGATCAAATAGAGACCAAAAGCAATAAGATCGTAGATGTAATTACCAAATTACTCCATCCATTAATAAACTTACCATAAGCCTTTAAACGTGGAGCACACATTTTTTTTAAACAATTTTACTTTAAAGTTTAGTTTTAATAATATAGGATCTTGAGTGAGAAATCTTACCAAAAGCAGTCAGCATAGATCGTCAGCTTCTGCTTCAGTTCTTTACTTTTTACTCAGGCTTTTTAACATTTTCTGCACGTTCAAAATATTAAAACACTGGTTTTTATCAATATGTTTAGTTTCTTGTACAAAATTTTAATGAAAAACGTAATTTCATTGTAAATTACGATGACAATTTAAAATTTTTGCCATAGAGCTATTAATATTGAAGCTATTTTTGGAGCTATTAATATTAATATAGAATTATTAATAATTGATCCTTAACATTAAAATATCATTTTATAAAATCCCTTTTAAGCTGTTCTTTTTTATTGTCAAACGGATTTTCATTTTAACAATATTTTCAACCTTTTATTTGTTTTTTTTCTCAAAGTCTATTTACATATTTTTGGCACTGATATTTGGTTTGAATCCAATAAAATGTCGACCTTCAGCTGAGGAAAGTAAAAATTTTATGAATTTGTAGTTCATATTACGAAAACAATTTAATCCTTTTATTTCCTTTATTTCTCATCTTGGAATATAAAGGTTTTTTAAACAGAAATTAGAATTATATTTAAGTTCTAAAAACATAAATTTAAAATTAATTTGAATATTTACAAATGACCATCTATCATGACAAAGAATTTTAAAATCTACAATTTCATCCGATTTTTTGATCGATTAAAATAACTTTTTACTACAAAAGAAAAATTTGATTATTTGATTTAATGCAATTGTTATAATTTTTTTATTTTTCTTGTCAAGTATTTATGATTTTCTTGTCAATAATTGGAAATTTTTTGATTTATATTTTAATTCAAAATATGAAAATTTTTTTGTAACAAAAACAATATTACTTTTCAGTTACATATTTTCCAAGCTGCCGTCTAATAAGCAGACAATTGCTACAAGTGCAACATTTCCAGAGGATTTGGAAAAATTTCTCTCTGGATATATGAAAAATCCCATAAAAGTCAGTCCGGGAGAGGACACGATCCTTCTAGGAGTTCGTCAGTTTGTTTCCATAATTCCAGATCATCCCACCGTTTTAGTTCAAATGAAAAACAAAACTAGCGAACTCATAAAAATACTCTCATCCATACCATTTAAACAATGTTTGGTATTTTCAAATTATCAAAGCAGGTATAATCTACTTTTTTCCAAATATCGATAATCTAATAGCAAATATCTATAAATAAAACTAATACTTATCGATCAAATAATTTGCTAATTCAAAAATGCAAAATATTCTTTCTAGAGCGGAGAGCATATGCGATGAACTAAACAAAAAAAACTGGCCGGCCATTTACATTAACGGGTCTCAAACACAACTGGAAAGACTGAAGGCGTTTATTTCTCTCAAGGAGTTCAACTGCAGAGTTTTAATTTCAACTGATCTCACATCACGCGGAATCGATGCAGCTAATGTAAATCTCATTGTAAACCTCGATTTGCCATATGATGGAGCTACTTATCTGCACCGGATAGGACGAGCTGGTCGTTATGGCACATACGGAATTGCAATTACGATCATCCAAAATAGAGAAGCAGAACAATTTCAGAAATTGTTGCACGAAGTTGGAGGCGAGAACTTTGGAGTTTCAATACTTCCAAAAGAATTCTCATCATTCAATATTAGGGAAATAAACGAGAATAACTTTGGAAAACTGTCAAGTCTACCAGGAGGATATAAATTTATGAAAAATATGAATTTCGAATCGGATAAAAAAAGGATTCCGAAAATTGACGAAAATGTAAAAAATGAGAAGGCCATTTCTATGATATACGAAAATCGATTGCACCCATCGGAGAAGCTGCCTTTGCAAACTCTTGAATCTTTATCAGACGAATTAGCAGATTTTAAAATAAATAAAGAATTACCTATAAAGTATGAAGAAAAAGAAAATTATGACATTAAAGATCTTCCACGAAAATTTGAATCCAGTCTGGTTTATTTAAAAGATAAAGGCTTGAAATCGTTCGAGAAAAATTTGAAACTGATTATGTCTGAAGCGAATGACGAAGAAGAAAACAGATTAAATCTAACAGAGTTAGAAGACGAAGAAGAAAGTGAAAATAGCAGTGTCGATAACATCAGTAATGATTTCATTGACGACGATGATGAAGATGAAATTGGTGAATATGATTATGAAAGTGATTCATTTGATAATCTTGAAAAATCAGATTCTGAAAGAGACATTTTACTCGAAAACTGTATCGAAGTTGAAGGCGAAATAAATGGTAAAAATCAATTCACTCTAAACAGCAAGTTACAAACATGGTATTCAATGTGGTTCAGTCAAATTAGATTAATAAGACATTACGTGCATTATTATCATTACTGGAGAAATACGATAAATTCCGATTGAAAAGTTCCCTGTTAGGTTTAAAAAATTGTTTTGATAGAAAATATGAAGGGAATTAATACTGAAATAAATTCAAGCCTTTGTTCTGCTTTTTAATCTCAGTATATTATCTCAGATCTTAAAAATATTTCTTGCTGGAAAATATAAAAATTACTTTTAGGGAAAGATATACTTTGGAACGAAATATACGCGGTTTTAACATAATACCTGATTTTTTTTGTTGAGTGTATTAGTGCTATAATCTCAATATATGTATTTATTTATTTACTTTTTTATTTACATTTGACTGAATGATTAAATAACACCAAGATATTAAAACATTATATGATCACATCAAAAACATCATTTTCTATTTCGATGTCATTTGAAATACCTACAATAAACATTTGTGTCATCTGGAGAAGAATAATAAAAAGCTATGCTTTTCAGAGGGTAAGATGTAATTTGACATTCATTTTTCATCTTTATTCTGACAAGTTGTTGACTGAAACTGCTTTATTCCTCTCAATCATAACAAATCAAAAACTTCAGATAAATAAACTTTATAAAAATGATATCATCTATTTTCTTTAAATAACTTAATTGAAAAAATAAAAAATTTAAAATAATTGCAAAATATAGTAAAAATAAAAAGAGTAATAAAGATAACAAAGAATGAAAAAATTTTATCAGTGGAATCAGGGAATAATTAATGAATTCATAATTTATCATTAAATTAAAAAAATTATAATCTTATCAATTTGTATTAAGACATATTCATTATTTAAACTGTTAATAAATTATAAAAGGTTTCTCATGTGTTAAGAGTTTTTAACTTTTATTGTATTAATATCAAAAATATGATGCCAGTTTAAAAAATAATATAAAACTGATGTAGAAAAAAATGGCTGATGTTTAAAAACTGAATTAATTCATCAATTTTTGTTCAGCATTTGTTTCATAATTTCAACTGTTGCTGATGTATATAACATGTTTTTAGGATTTCATTTTAATATTTTACTGCAATGTTTTATTGGAATTATAATTACATTATTGGCTTCAAATTTTAAATAATCTAAAAATTCTTAAATTATATCAAAAATCTTGTTCATTAAAATTTTTTAATCCTGACATAGTAGTTTTATAATAAATTCTGCAATATTAATTTATTTTTTAATTGTTTAATAATTTAACCAAATACTCTTGAAAAACATACTAATTCCTAGACTGTTAAACAAATGTACATTTTTACAATAATTTTTATCCTCCAAAGAAACACTTCTGGAAGTTATTCATCTTCATGCTCATGTATGTGATGCAGATAAATTTCTTTTCCTTTTTCTGCATCCATAATCTTTTTAATACTTTTAACATTTTTTTTACTCTGACCAACAACATATTCTGGCATTATAAATTTACTACTTCCGAAAACAGATTTTATAGTTTTCTTGTCTTCTTCATTCTTATCAGGGATTCCTTTTGTATTGCGGAACTGACGAGCACAAAATTCGGGTTTAAAATTAAAATCATCTTTTTCCTTTATATTACTCCTGTCTTGAATGCTTTTCAAAAAACTAATCGCTGCTGCTGTATTTCCTTCATTTGATAACTCATAGTCAGACACATCAGCCAGGCTATATTTGATCCATTTTTTCCTCTTAAACGGAATTTTTCGAGGCTGTCGCAGTCTAAGAGGTGGATCGATTGGTACTTTAAACAGGCTTTCCTTTCCCCGAAATCGTTTTGTTCTTTTGCGGTTATTAATTTTTGTCTCGGAATCGTTGATTTCCGTATATTCATCGTTTTCCGAGACTGATAACGAAGTTTCTTTTTCCATTACAGACAAAATGTCAAATACATTTTTTTGTCTATTTAAAAAATCCGTACCACCATTTCGTATTAGAAAGCTTGGTGAATCCATCTTCATAAGATATTTCGAAATTTATAAAATTTGAATATTTTTACGATATAAATATAAGAAATAATATAAAAATAAGAAATAAAAATTCATAAACCATTAGCCACCATTTTAGTTAAGTTGCAGTTATAGCGACAAAATTCTTTTCATGTGTTATGAAAAAAATTTTGTCGCACAAATGTTATACTGATAAATTCAAAGAGAAATTTTTTCCGAGGATAAATTAAAAATTTCCTAATTTACTTTCTGAATGAGCTAGAGCCAATGAGATGAGAAAAATTTTTATTCATGCATTCCAAAAAGAGCATCATTTCGTTAATCGGCGGGAAATATATTTTTTTAAAATTAAATCTTCAAACATTCCGCCTTTATATTTCCATTTTCAGTTACATTCTGACTTGTAAATCTTTTAGAAGAAAAATTTTTATATAAGAAGTTGCAGTTATTCGTTGATATGATTTTCTTCAACGAATAGTTTTTGCCTAAATTTTATTCAAGGTATAATTGACTTAAACCTTCTTAAATGTTTAAGCCTACGTTGTTTTTCGTATTAAATAAATGAATAAGATTGTTAATAAAAAAAATTTGTTTAAATAAATAAAAATTGAAATGAAATAATTCATTTAAGAAATATATAACTTCTCCGTTAAAGTAGTCTGCTTATTTAGTAATTCCAATTCAATATTTTGAGCGTAAATTTAACAAAAATAATGAGGTATGAAACAATTACTTTATTGGAGAACTAATTATAGCCTAATTTTTAGATAAAACTTCAGAAAACTATTTATATTCTTGAATTATTCTATTTATATTTGAAAATATTAATAATACTTTTTTAGTTAATTCTCTTTGGACTGCAGAAACATATGATATCAAGTCAATTAAATATCCATATTTTTAAATTTTAATAAAAGTCAGTATGAAGGAGAAATAACTATTAATTGAAAAATAATATACTAAAATATAATCAAAAATTTTATTTTCATTTAATTAGTAATATTTATAATTTTAAGAATTCATTAAACAAGCAGTTAAACATTATAATGACAATTTTTAAAATTAAAAAGCAACATTTTTTTAATTTGTAAATTTCAGCAAATAATCTAAAAATTTTTCCTTGAATAAATTGAACCTGCAATACTCATTGTGAAATTCTTTATTAATTATAAGGCAAGAATCATACAAATTATACTCGGACATTTTTAAAATCCAGTTTTCAATCTAAATAATCTCCAATAGTTTTATAAATGATATATTAATTAATTCCCAAAACATTTTCTCATATTTGTACAATAACATGCAAATTTAAATAGCAATTTATATTGAAATTAAAAGTAAGATACTTTTTTATTTTGACATTAATATAATGAACTTGAGATATACAACCTGACAGTCTCGATCTGTATTAAAGGAAACTTCAAAATTGATGGGACAAATTTGAATGAATGTAAAAAATGTAATGAATACCATTATTTAATCAGATACAATTTTGCCAATTTAAACACTTCAGATAGATATTTTATAAGTGATAGTTTTTATTGAACGAAACAATGGACGGACTTTTATCATGTTGCAAATATTTCAGATCAGATCTGCCATTTTCAAAATTAACAATGAAATATTTTGAAAGTTTTAATTTTTTAATAATTTTTCAGATGAAAATAAATGTTATTTAAAATTGATCTCATTTAAAATTAAGAAAACAAAGTTTTTTTTTTCTACTTTTACACACATTTAAATTTTATCTACAACAAATGTCTTACAATATATATTAAGTAAACATCAAGAAATACGTAATCTTTCTGTTATTAATTACAAAAGAATTTTAATTTTCAAATTCAACATAAAATAGAATTCATATTTCAACATTTAGCGCAAAATAATTAATTGAAATAAATTTTAAATAGATTAATAACGAATCGATGGCCAAGCATCTGGTAACAATTACATTATATATATCAAACTAACTTGAGGTGTATATATATATATGATATATATACGTACATATATATATATTTATTTATGTATTCTATAAAACTAAGGTATTTTTTACACGTTCTTTTTTATTAATACTAAATGATGTTCAGCCGTAATCTCGTCTGAAATTTATAACGAAAATGTGAAATAAGAAGTAGAAAAAAACATAATTTTCTTTCCATATTTTCAGATAAACTTTGAACCGGATAAGTCCATTCATAAAAGTTTTGAAAAACTGCTCAATTTAATAATTTCAATATGATAAAAATATAATTTCCTTAAATAAGTCGTTTCTATTAGATGAATTGATCTTTGTAAATATTTTTTCATACCTAGTTTTATTGTGTTATATACACAATGTATCTAATTCTGATATCATTGTATCATGCATTAAGCTGCAGACCTATAAGTTAGCGATGCTAAAAGAAAAATTAAGTGATAATTCAGATTTCAAGTTCTTTTCCTATCACTGAATTTCAATGATGTTTTGATCACATAGAAATTTACATTTAACATCCATGATGTCTTATGCAAGAATTTTTTTTATTATCTAATAAAAACAATTTACATAAGAAAATCATTTCTTTGGTTTTCAATTTAGCAAAAGAATGCTAATTCCTTTGGTTGAAATATCGCCATTAATTCGTTTCATATAAATATATTTATTCATTTTTATCAATAAAAATAAAATTTTATATTTATATAAATAATCAAAAGGATCTAAAATATTCAAGGCAGCTATGATTTAAGTTGGATCTTAAAGCTTCTTTAGTATAACAAACTTGTAAAACTTTTTAATTATTATGAAAGGAACCTGTCCTTATATTCATTTTTAAAACAATTTCTTAGATCTGATCGCAAATTAAAATTATCAGAAATGAAAGCCCAACTTTTATCTTTATAAAGAAATACATTTAAAAACATTAATTTTATTAGCATTTATAAAATTGGATATCATTAAACAGTATATAAAATTTGACTAGAAAAATTGAGTGAAATTTGCGATTAAAGGATTTAAATTCAAAAAAATTTAACTTATAAAATTTCTAAAACTTAAGAGTTACATATAATCATTTTCAATTTTAATTTCATTTATATCAGATACGGAGAGTTTCAATTGCTTATTAGTTCATCATATCTAAACCATTATAATTTTTAGAAATGTCACGCGCGTACAAATTTTTCCATTTCCTTAATTAATGAAAGTCATTCAGATTAAATTGGAATTCATATTAACAGATAATACTTGTATTTATATAATTATACTGAGAATAATGGCAAATTTCACTTTTGCAAATTTTCTACCACAAATCTCACAGAAAATAATCATTTTACCTCTACGGTTCTTTATGTTTTCAGATTTGTATGCCAGTATTGTTGTCAAGATCTAAAAGTGACCTTTGAAGAATTACCAGAAAAACGTTAAAAATATCATCATTATTCTCTTCAAAATAGCTAATGATGTTTTGCCATTTAATACTGAATTTTTATAGCGTTTTTGAGATAGTCATTTGCAATTTTTAACCAAGGCGAAAAAAATATTTTTAAAATTGTACAAAGATTTGTTTTTGACAGAGATTCATCACAGGTAATATTATTTTTTTTAATTTAATGTTTAAATTGAAAATAATGAAAATAAAAATTATCATTAAATGATCTATTAAGACGCATAAAGATTCATCAATAATCAAATTAAAATTTTTATGTACTTTTTTAAAAAAAGCAAAAGTAATAAGAAATTGCTGGAATAAATAATGTCTGTTTTACAAATTAAATAGCGAATCTATTAATTAAAATACCATTTTATTTCAATTGAATAATAAAATTATGAAAATTCCTGTAGGGAATGAAATATTTGAGGTTTAAGACTCAAAATTCATACTAAGAGATCATTTAATGTTTTTTTTTAAAAAAATAATTATATATAATAAGTTTTTCAGTAATACATGCATTTTCTTTTAAAAAAAGTGACAATAGTAAATAATAAGTTTTCTCTGGAGATTACAAAACCAAATTCTAATTGAAAAGTCAATAAAAATTTGTGTTACATATGTAAATTCATTTTCTAAAATTAGTAAAAAGGTAGAATAAAAATTAAAATATAAGTCTGAAGAAAATCAGTCGAAAAGGCAAACGAATATATCTAAAAAATACTCTGCCAGACGCGTCATACACTTCTTATCCGACTTGCAACTGTCAATGGACATGCTCCTAAAGGTTTTCTTTTTTGTTCCCAATTCCGCCTCTCCATCCTTATTTTTCTTTTTTCGAAAAAATGAGTAACTTTTCCTAATCTCTCTCTTATTTTTATCCAGTTCGATTAAGTATGTCCTTTGACTAAGAGCCAGGTTCGTGCTGTCGTAGTGAATTCTTCTTCTTTTGATTTGTTCCATATGTGGTACCCATTCCTCAGGTATCTTTGGAAGGCTCTTTGATTTGGAGATCAAAGCTGATACAACCGCCAACTCGTGCTGAGACAGCAAACCCGTTTGAATGGGTTTTTTGATAAGTTCCTCCGGCTTCAAAAAAGGGAATCGAATCTCGAAAAATAAATCTCCCAATAACCGCCTCCTGTTTCGAGAGTTGAGAGCCAATTTTCGCCGTTTACATTCTCGGTTGACCCACCGGTCGAGAGCCAAGAAGACATTGTATTCCGATGTCACTCTTAGAGTATCGCGTTTTATTATATCTTTGAGACAGTCTGCGTCCATGTCTTCCATCGCCTCCTGCAGTAGGACTTGATCCGCATTACGATCTATCATCTGCAGGCATTTGTCCAACAGACGTTGAATAGGAACTTCTACAAATGCTTTTTCTTCGTAATCTAATAACGATTTCGTTTCGCTTTCATTTTTTCCATTTTTATCCGAAACATGGTTTAAATTCAGATTTTCCATGAGATCATTAGCAGTCGATATTGATTCCACGGGAGGAGCGGAGGGTCCATACCTGAACCGGTTCGCGTCGGAAGATGTGTAAAATCTAACATGCGAATATATCTCCAATACATTATCTGTGTTTAGATTTTCTTCAAGATAATTTACACACAAGTTAATAAGTCCGTGGCACAGATACTTATGGGCAGGATAGAGAGTGTAAAGTGCTGTGGAAACGGATTTGAATTTAACTTCTTTTCCATAAAGATACCTGGAAATAAAAATGTTGAAATTTGTAAAAGTTCTAAAAGGTACCTTAAATAAATTTTTCATAATTCATTAATGAACTGTTAGACGTAAATTCAAAAATTGCATTGTGGAAGATGGTTAAATAGTCACATTATATAGCATAATGAATGTAGTTTTAGCATTTCATTGAATAACTGATTAAAATAATGCCAAATACGAGTCATAATAATTTATATTAATAACTAAAAAAACTCTGCATGTCTCTAGTATTATTTTTTTCGGAAATATATGTAGAGCGGGAGATTGTTATTACGAATTCATTCTCGAATATGTTGCCCTGATCAGTTGCTAAATCATTAATTTTTTATAATTCTGCATTTAGCCTTTTCTTTGTTTTCAATGCCAATGAAATATCAATAGAATAACATTTCTTGAATAACAACCGAAATGAATCAGCCCAAATGCTCGAACAAGGGTCCGAACAATAAGTATCATAATTTTTTTTGTGAATATCAATTTTCTTAGTACCCAAATATTAGTTCAATGCGATATTAACTTATTATCTTTAATATTCTAGAGCTAGAACAGTCTTATCGCTTCATATGACAATCTAAACTTATCTAAATAACCGCAAAATTTGCTTTAAAGGCTTCTCGTTCCTTCGGTCAAACCACAGACTTCAAAACAAAAACAAGTCAATTTTCTGGATTTTGTAAACTTACTTGAGAAGATAATCGAAAGCTCGACACTCCACATCATCTATAACTATTGTGGTATCTTTGGTAGCTAGAGGTCCAATCAGCAAGGCACGAAATACATCGTTTGCTTCGGATAATATGTTCTTATGTCCCGGCAATCTCCATACGTCCGGCTCTTTCCCCACCAGGAAAGTGACATCGCTTTCGACTTCGTTGTCGTAGAGAGAGTCGACTCTGGAACGGGTAAATCATTGTAAAGACAGACACCTTTCCAACGTTTTCCGTAATTAATACATTTTGTTTTTCATCATCTGTATCGGAAACGGAACTAAAAACTGCACCTTTTGCTGAGCGGAGGACTTTTGCAGAATGTTATATCTTCGCTGGGACACATTTTGAACCTCTCATACCTGACTTTATATAAATGTTAGCATCTGGAAAAGGAAAAAAATTGGAAAGAAAGATTAGATAACGTAAAAAATATTCTTTTACTTATTTAAAATGAAGTACCGTTACTTAATATGGACTTAATACTTAAATTGTCTATCGTTAATAGTATTTACCACCATTATAGAAAAGGAGTTTCCATCATGCACTTCATAAACAGTGTGGTAAATGGATAGTGGTATGGTATTTATGTTTTAAAATAACAGTATGTTTCATTTATAAAATGAATTATTATTTCATTAAAAATAACAGTATGAAACAGTATGTTTTATTTAAAAATAGGATAATCAAAATCGTAAATATTTTCCGATTTGAAAATTTCAATTAATCATATTTTATTGTTATGAGAAATAAGAAATTTAACTCGGTCATGCTACTGCATTTTGTATGTCTCTTAAAAAATATTGATGGAAAGATTACATTATCCTATTTTAATTTCAGGACCAAGAATCATTTTTCACTCTTGGCTCACGAACTTAAATTGTTCATACACTTTTTATATTTATACATTGCAAATTATGATTTTTATAATCATCCCGTAAATAAGGTCATACCACAATCTGAACCAATATATTTTTAAATGCTAAAAATGAGGACTCGCAATTAATTCCCAATTTTTTTTCTCTGATATCCCAGCTTCTTGAAAGATATGTATATGATCTATTAATAATGTGTTGCGATACGGCAAAAATAATAATATTATTCTTTTTATGGATATAAAGGATTCATGAGATGCACATAATCCTAAAATAAATTTTTTTCATACTAAAATGACAAATAAAAAGTTTAATGGACTAAATTTCGTGCGTTATATTAAAAAACTTTATTTGTTTTACTTCAATCGTAAATTGAGTATCAAATTTTACCAAATGGCTAATTTTTTTAAAATAAAATTAAAATTTATTCATTTGTTGCAGAATTCTTAATAGCAATTTGGAATGAATGGTGTATTTTATTGATTTATCATTCCGATATCAAAACACTCCCAAAATAAGACTGTAATTCTTTTATCTGTAATGTGTATACATATTTTTAAAATAAACAACTTATTTAATCAAAAATGTTACTACAGACATTTATTGTTCCATACAATTATTATATACATAAATTTTAAATTTAAAATAAAAATTTTTAATAAAAAAGAATTTAAAAAGGAATTTTTAATTCACTTTTTTGTGCATTATCCTCAGTATATTGCAGCTCAATATTTATAATTACGAAATGGAATCTAATTGCTAGTTATAAATTAATAATAAATTAATAAATTTTTTGAAACACATTCTTTCCAAATAGATCGACTGGATTATATTTTTAATTATTTGAATGCAAATTCAATATATCCAGTTCTTGGAAACCCAAACGACACATTTTTGCTTTAGCAATTAAAAAGTAATAATTATTTAGCGCAGCATTTGTCAGTATTTATTTAATGTTTAAAAACAATAAGTATTTGCTTACTTAATAACAAAATCAATCCATTAATAATTGAAGTTGATGTATTTGACTCACTGTTTTATAAAAATATAGTCTGTGAAAATGTTAATTTCCGATACCAAGTTTTCAATGTTATTTGTATATGAATGCCGTTTCAGTATATGAATGTTAGAAACATTGATCCAGGAAATATCTTAAGATAATTCCATAAGCAAATAAAAACTGAATGTTTTATCAAAATCATTATCAATATAAATAAACATTTTGACTTTTAAAATATTATCTACATGTAACAAAATGAAATATCTTGGGTTCCTACTTGTCATTTTGACCATATTCGCAAACCAAAAAGCATCAGAAATTGTCTTTTATTTGCATAAATCAGGTAGTTAATATGCTATAGTTTAGAGGATTTGAAGTAGCATGATGAGAGTAAGTTAATGAAATAGAAGATGAGGATATATGCTTTTTCATATTATTTAATTATTATAAATTTAATTTATTTGTTTTTCTTATTCTTCTATAAATTGACAATTTCAAAAGTAAGATGTTTATTTTTCGAGATTCTTTTCTTTGTAAATGTTTTAATGTATGCTTTAGTAAGCTTATTTCTTTTATTAAGCAATAATCTTTGATCGTATTTCATCTCATAATTTTTATTTTTTAATGCCTTGTGTGCTTGGTTTGTTTGCCAGTTATTAACATTATTTGCTTAAACCTTTTTCGGTTTAGCAACTGGCATACAAATAATATTACTTAACGATGTGATTATGCTGGATTAAAAATTCTGTCTTTTTTAACTTTTTAAGGCAATGTCCGATACTTGGGACCGTTGGAAGATTTTGATTTCTGACGAAAGCCTGGCAGCCTCTTCGCCATTTTTTTCGCTATTCCGTCAAGTAGAAATTGCTCAGCAAAGCTCCCTCCGCCGCGGTAAAAATTCAAATCAAAATCCCTGTTCACAGATTATTTACAAGCCCGATAACAAATAGCGAAGAAGTTATATTTGCTCTGATTCACGGAGCTTGTTAAGGGTTTTAGTGTCACGATAACACCGTGGGTCATATAAGGTGTTGAGTTGTCTCGTAAAAATCGCGGATTCTTAAATCCCTCCGCGATTGGACCGGAAAACGATTTTCAATCGAGATGCAGAAAAAAATCTCGCACTGGAGGGCGCTGAAAAACAGGGAGCGGAAAAAAAAGAAAATTGCGGGTCGGTCGCCGCGTCGTCTGATTTGTAAGTTTTTTGGCAAGAACTTTCGTTTGCGTGTACGAGGCAAACATCATATTTTATTTTAACGAATTAATAGTTTCGAAAGGCATTTCACGTGAGCGCTTTTTTAAACTTATTTTGACCACTAGATGAAAAATTTTCGTTTAACGGTGGATAAGCAAATAACGGTGCATACGAATTACCCTCAATTTGCACACGATATTACCGATATTTTCACTGGAAGCGTTCGAAACTCTTTACCTGCAACTTCTCTCCAATTTCATCGTATTTTCCGAGTCGACAAACGTGTACAAATCGATAAAGGCATCAAATTGTCTCCGGTTCTCCATGCGTCTCATCGTTCCCAAGACAACTTTTGTCTCCCCGACGAAAGAAAAAAATCGCGAAGGCTTTTTGCCGCCTTATCGCTTCTTCTTTTGTTAAAAGTACTCGTCTTGACAGCGTTAACACCGCCACGTCCACAATGAAATCCAAACCCTAAATCATGTGCAACCTTAAAAATTGTCGCTTTATAGTGTTTATATTTATTGTTTAAAATAATCAGTCGATTGTTTTATTCGCAACACCGAATTCAAGAGTAAGTTGGTCGTGATAATGCAGACGATGTGCCTTCCTTTCCAAAAAGGCTACAGCAAATATATATTTGTATATCTTGAAATTAAAAAAAAAGGAAAAAAACAAAGAGCAAATACAAAGATATCCTGTTGTGTGCAGTCCTCGCTGATTTCTTACTGAACCGTAGGATTTTTAGAACAATTAACACCATTATAATTTGCTACCATTCGTTAACAAATTTTTCGCGAAAAATCGAGGCGCAGGTAAGCGCCCGTGCTGACAAAAAAAATTAAAACAATCTTAATTCAAAATATTTTAAGAAAGTAAGATATTAATTTCAAAAATAATTAAAATTTTATACAATTATTACATTTGTCTCAATTCACTGAATTTCATATTATCTACCTGATGTTATTCAATATTAAAGATGGGTTAAATCTTGAAATGAACGATTGGCCTTTCGATTATTTGTTTCTCATTTGTGCAAATCGTATTTTCCCGTATCGGAAATGAGAAAACAATTGGAATTCAGTCTGCGAACGATTCTTATCGATTGCAACTTTGGTGTTATTTATATGTATTAACAGTGAACCCGTCGACATACACACTGGAATCTTATAATATTAAAAAATTCATGATCACGATAATTACATCTTTCCTGTTCAGTTTGCTTTTGTTGTATGTGAAACTGGTAATAAAATCACTCCGATATATTCCTCTGTCTCAGGAATGTAAATTTCTTGTTAATCTTTATATCCAATTTTCGTTGCAACACGCGTTTTCCAACATCTTCCCGTGATTAATGTAAAAATGGATCACCGCGAAAAAATGCGGTCAATTGGCATGTTGCCTGCACTGTCCCAGGGGGCACCGAAAGAAATTTCTTTCGATCTGTAAATTCAAAGTGGATTTTCTTTTAATCTCTTAATAGAACAAATCGACATGAATTTTTTTTCATTTTACGGCTAAAAATGCAAAATTTAAAGCTGTAAAGAAAAAAAAATGCCCGATGAAAACCAAACGTCAAGTTTTCATTTTATTAAACGTCCCCTCAAAATACTTCCTCTACATTTTCTACTCAAATTTCCATATGATATAACACGTTCAACTTCTTAATTCAAACCCATTTATATATATCCAAATAAATAAAAATTAAATTTTTCACTCTCGGTAATTTTCATTGCATTATTTCCCTAAATTCATGATCAGTTACTTTATTCACTTTGACGTATCGCCCAATCGTGGATGCATCCTTTAGCGTAAATGTTACCCTCAACTATGAATTGTACAAAGTCCATCTGATGCGTTTATTAACCTTAAAATGCATACCAAACAAAGACTGACAGTTATAAAAATCACTGTTAGTCTAATGTTTAATATGCATCTTCCGGCAAAAAATGTTCTGCAACCATTTCTCGAGTCTCCTCTTAATCCGCTTCTTCTTCCATTTCCCATCCATTAGCTCCTGCTGATGTTTACGGCGACGAAAGTGAATGAAGAATTTGAGTACAAAAATTTCTTAAAAAAATTTCTGCTACATTGATATTATAAAGCTTCGGTAAAAACCATACTTCACATGCAAGCATATCATCTCTCTTCCCACTTAATTACGTAGCGGTGTCAAAAATTTTTCAACGAGGTTCACTATATTATATAATCATTTTGTTATAAGCATTTTTTACTATTTATTTACTAATATTTAGTCTTGACTGAAATCTTAACTTGAAAACTGACTCATAAACGAAATTCAAAATGCAATTCTAATTTAAATTATTTTCAGTATTCAAAAGGGAAATTTTTAGAATAGATTTTAATGTTATTAATGCTGATTCTTTGACGATTTTTTTTAACCGAAGTTTGAAAATTTATCAATACTCAAATTCAGCACAATATATCGCAATTTATTAATTTTTATTGACGCTGAATTAATTATGTGTTGTTTTATCAGAAATATGACTGATAGCTAAATATGGAGGAATCTATCGTTGGCTTACATTGCTAACAAATGTAAGCAAATCCACATTGTTTGCGTGAACTATTTGCTCCTTATTTGTTCAGGGGTATATTATATTTTTACCATACTTCTTAGCTTTTTAAAGTTTGACCACGAATTTATTCACGAGATTGGAAAATCTTAAATCATATGCGTCCTTATTTATGGGCCCTATATGAATTTTGACATGCTGGAAAGAAGAAGTTTACGGATTTTTCAATTTAAATTTTTCAGTGACAGATCAAGCATTCTCTTTTAATTCTCGTTATCATTCTCTTATTAAATATATCAACAAAATACTCATTAAGGTGATAAAATATTTGAATTAGGTGGAGTAGCCTTTTTTAAAACAGTTTTTACATGCTCATCAAAGATAAAATATTAAAATTATTTGTTGCAGAAGATTCAAATTTTTAGGAGATATTAAAAATTAATAATTTCCCTTTGAAGTATGACTTCTGAAAAAGTGAGAATTTGAAAATGAACTAACCCTGACTCTAAAAACAGAATTTGTTTTATCTTGTTTTCTCCGCGTTAACTGACAATATGTAAAATGCCGAAGGTATTTGCTTTGAAGTGACATACTACAGCGATAACGTCATGCAGCATTTTATTAAATTATTTATCACCGGTCATTTTTTTCATCATCACATTGAAGGAACAATGGGAAAAACCTCAATAAAGTGGGGGGTAAAACATCAATAGCAATCTTTCCTCATCAGAACTGCTTTCTAACTAAATGCCTTTAAAAAAAGAAAAAACCTTTTACAGCCAAAATAAGTTTTAAAAAATAAAAACGTAATGCTCTGGTTGGACAAATTGCCATTGATGTGCCTATCCTTGAAAATGATTGTATTATGTAATTAACAGCTTTCCCCTGTTGCTGTTATTTTAAAAAAAAAATCCATTTACAAATATTTGTAAATGCCAGAATGGGTTAATGTTTCTTTTCTTATCTTGTGACTGTGATACGTTCATGTTTCAAATTCTCCAATCAGAACATAAACCTTTATTATTTTGATCACCAACTTAGAAAGAAAATCTGGAATCTTTAACTAACTCTTAAATCTCGTAAGTATTTAAATTTTTTGTTACTATTCATTTCACATCTCTTAAGTTGAAATTTCTGTCAAACTTGTCTTGTAGAATCTTGTTAAGCTCATGGAAGGAACCACTTAAAAATGGGTAACGATTACAATAGTTTGCGTCAATAAGCAAATGGAATTAATAATATTTCGGGGAGATTTAAGTAGAAAAAATAACGCTGTAAAAGGATATGTATTCCTGAAGCAAAAGGAATTTAACCGTTGAATTTATTTATAACAATTTTTATCCAGCAGTTATTCTAAATTATCTCAAATAGAATGCCAGCCCAGTTGTGGTTGCATTTTGGCATGTGTCAGCAATGGGAGTGATAAATTCCTTGAGAAAACAATGTTAGGCTATTTATCTGTGTTATTATATATGATTACGTTGTTTATTTGTTCATTTGATCAACAGTTATGATTTTTAATCTATTAAAGAAAATTTTTTTTTCTTTTTAAACTAAATACCTTTTTTTCATGTTTTTTTGAATGTTATGATATTTTCGGTTGTGTAAATAAAAACATTTCATACGTGTTTTACAAAACAAATTGCTAAGAGATTATAAATTATTTTACATTTGCAATAAGAAATAGCAAACGACACTCCGACAGCCGAAATTTTTTATTTCAATTACAACAAAAAAGTTACCACGCTCCCACGTCTCTGGTAATATTCTGGCATATAGACTGCTTAAACGTTCACAATCAGAATTCTATCGTTTATTTTTTAAATAAAATAAAAAAAAAACTTGAAACTTTACACTTTCAGCTTTCGGAACTTGCATGATTTTCAATTATCCGGAGTTTCGCTAAATTTCAGCATTCCTAATGAAAAAACAAAGTATCACAATCTGAATGTGAAAAACGAATCCATGGTCCCAGGATGAAGTTTTTCTCATAGAATAAATTCCTTGAATGAAAGATTAGATAAAAAGTGATAGTGAATGAAATTTTTCAGCAACTATTTAAAAACGATGTGACAGCAAATCTAATATTAAAGCACGATATTGTCAAGTTCATAACGTATTGTCATACAATTCGTTTGACTATTCAGCATGTACTTAGAAAAGGTATAAGAGTTCCATTGTGGAGTATTGAATCCCTTTAAATTTAATATTTAAACATTTAATATCCCGATAAACATTTAATCTGAGAAGTAAACATTTGCAGATCCATTTTTTAAATTCTGAAATCTTAAGCAATAATTTACATCCCCTTTGACCGATGACTAATAATATATTTAAGTATATATATATTTTTTAATATAACAATATTTATGTCTTTCAAAAATGGCATACTTTACCGAGTAATGTTATTTATTATTAAATATAATAACTCTCTCGATATCCCAAAGATTTATCAACATACCTGCATGCTTACTATCTTGCTTTTACCTGAAAACGTTAAATTTACCGTTCTTCAATTCATTTTCATTTATGCCAGTATTAAGCATAAAAATTTTTCATTATGTAAATATTGCAATGTTAAAATTATATTTTTTTTTTTATATTCTCAGGTATTTTCATTGTTCCACTTTGTTCAGGACCTTGAATGTTCTAATGCATATTATAGATATATACTTTCTCAATACTTTCATTAGTAAATAAATTTAAATCATTTCTTTTACGGGTGGAAGGGAAAGGGAGCAAATTGTGGGCTCCTTGAAATTTTACATTGCACTTCATATAATTGAATCTGATAGTCAACATTTTTATATTTCTCTTATGTAAGGAGTAAAATTTTTTTAAAAGTTCGTTTATGTAAGGTTCGTGTTGAACACAACGAATTATTTCTTTTTTTATAATTTATTAATGTTATATATAATATATATATATATATAATATAATTTATGTTATATTTTGATCTATGATTTTCGATTTTGGTTTTTCTTCTTCAGAAAGATGATTAGAAAATTGGGGTTTTGCTTTAACATGAACACAAGTTTTTATATGCATTACAAACATAAACTGAAAAATTATATGTAGGAAACCGAGAGAGAGAGAGAGAGAGAGAGAGAGAGAGATGACAAAATATATTCGTACAATTTGTCATAAGTGAGACAACATATAGCGATTTAAAGATGTACAATAGGGAAGGAGTGAGGAAAAAGTGGAAAATATTTTTATTGCAGAAATATTAAGGGATACGACTTATGTTTAGCATCAGAAAAATCTTGGGCCTTTTTTTATACTTTTCACAATGGTATGGGAAAAGTGTCTGGAAAATTTTAAACAAAAGAAAAATTTAAACAATCTTAGTAAGAAGATTTAAGCGAAAACGACGCTTCACTTTTGCAGTGTTCCTCGGTTTCGAAAAAAACTATTTTTAGCTTCGGATCAACCAAATATTACTATTTAACATGAATTTCTAAGGCCATGAGCCCGTAAGAGGAAAATGATTGTGCTTTGCATGAATGAACATAATTCAACAATTTTTTCCACCACAAACGTATGCGAATCTCTTGAGTAACCTTCGGATTTTACATATACCGACTAATTAACGCAATAAACACATTTTTAACTTTATTATTTGACCACAATAAAAGAGCGATTTTTTTTTTTGATCACAGAGCATAATCAGTTTTTGTGTTCAACCCCGTCAATGTCGTTTTTCTCTCTGACCGAAGAGAAAAGTCGTGGAAACCGTATGTTTTCCTTCGAAATAGAATGTACTATCGACGAAGTTATTGTGCACATGGAAAAATACCTGAATTTTGCCAACGCAAACACTAATGTATTTCAACGAGAACATTATTTAAATAAGTAATATCATGTCAATATAAAAACGGTATGGAGACGTGTGTGCAAGTCTTTGGTTTAGTTAAAAATCTAAATGAGTAATTTTCATGTCAAATTAAATGTGTTTTAAAATATTTATATTGACGTCTGAACAGCGACCGCTTCTTAAATATGATAAAAAGAACATAAAATTCTTTTGGAAAATGGTCACAAAATGCCTAACAAATGTATTTGTCATCGATACTTTTTAAATGCAATTATTGTTTTCGTTTTATTTGCAAATTATTGGCGCATAGTTTAGACTTATATAATCAATATATTAAACTTGTTAGCTTTTAAAGCCATAAAAATTTTGAGTAAAAAAGAAAATTGCACCTACTTTTATTACAATATACATGAGTCGCAAAGAAACCCTGAATATTTTACAAAACAAATTTCTGTTAAAAACTTAAAAAAAAAAATACAAAATAAAAGTAGAAATTAATCTTTAATTTGTTGTACAATCAAAAATATCATACTTTACAGATATAAATTGACTAATTGATAAAGTAATTGTTGAAATTTTTTTAATTAAAAATATTATGCGATTTACCAAATGTTTGGTATAGTAATATGGAACAATTATGGGAAATAAATTTATATGAAAAAATTTCTGTAGGCCCAATTTCTAGCGGAAAATGTGAACTTTAACGTTTTTTTATTATACAAAACAGTATTATACAACATCGGCGAGGAAATGATGAGTTTCTTTCGCCTCGGAACCGAATTGCCAATTGGCGAAATAGCTGACAACAATCTCATTACTTTTAATTATCTCACATGGGCATTTGATACGAAGCGGAGTCCAAATGTCGTGGGAGCAACAATTAATGATAAATTAAATGCGATATCTAATAATTGAAACACAAACTAAATAAACGTGTCAGGAAGGATGTTTGCATTCGCTTCTCATAATTTTTGCAGGAATTTTCAAAAACCACGTGCAAACCACATTCGAATTTCATCATTCTTTTTATCACTTTTAGAAGAACGATATAATATAATGCCTTTTCTGTATATTAATTACGATAGTTGAAAAAAAGTTAAGGCCCGCATACAATCGTTCACACCATTCCAAGGTGATTTTAAAGTATATTAAAAAAATCAGACATTTATACATTAATAAACCATTATCAGTTGTATAATTTTAGCAATCTCTTGACATTTGTCGTATAGAATAATATGTTAAACAGCCTATGGATAATTTTTATTGGCTTTTCTTTCTCTTTGCTTATGAAACGTGTTTTTGCTTTCTAAAATATATACATTTTAAAAATTGTAAAATATATAAGAATATTTTCGCTATAATTATAAATACATTAGATTACAGCTGATGCAAGAGCAATATAATAACTCCTAATTCTAATGTTATAGCAATGTATTAATTATACTGAAAAACTGTATATATTGAATGTTCTGACAGTGTCAGAAACATATATCAAGATAATAAATATATATCTGCAAAAATACATATCTACAAAATGTACCATGATTTCATATAATGTACCAAAAAAATATAGAAGAAATTAGTTAAAATGATATATATATATAAATTATTAAATAATTTTTCGGTAAAATTATTTAACAGGAAAGTAATAAATAATAACATTATCATCAGAAGTAATGTCGATTGTATTAATAATACTATATTTGGTTTTCGTGATATTCAGTATATTAAATATGATGTGTTGTTCATAATAATAACAATTTATTCACTGTACAGTTTTTAAATAAATTATCATTTGAATGTTAATAATTTTTCATCCCCATTTTTATTAGATAGAAGAGGAGTGTATTTATATATTTTAATAAAAGTGATGTACATATAAAGCATTTTTAAAAAATGAGAAATAGAAAAACGATTCGATTTCCTCATGAATTTGGACCCATTACATTATTGTAAAATTCCGATACAGAAATAGAAATGCTATAAAAAACAATATAATGATCAAAATTTCTCGTTTTAAATACTATTTTATTTTATTTGTCTTGGAAAGAAATTATTTCTTTGTTTCTGATTGGCGAAAAAAAAGATATTTATAGTTTTAATTCAAGAATGAATAAAAGTTTAAAATAGTTTACATAAATTTCATTCTTAACTTATATATTTACAGGCGTCTGAGATGTTCATAAAGTTTATATTCATAAACATCATGTTTACAGAATTTTTTATTATAATGGAATATAATATATGTACCATGCAGAATCATAATAAAAGATCGTAAGAAAATAATTAGGAAATATTTTTATGTAACAGGAAAAAATAAGATAATTAATCGTATGGACAGAAATGACGTCTCGTGAGATTAATTTATTTTTATATTATGAAAATTTTGAGCAATAGTACCAACATAAAAACTTATATCAACGGAAATCGGAGAGTCAGATTATGTGGAAATTATCTGTTTCTAGCGCAAATGTCGTTTTTTTTATCTCAAAACAATGGGAAAAGCGCGAGATGCAAAAAAAAATTATCTTATGATTTCTATTATTCATTTCCAATTTGTGTCATAAAAATCCAAACTAACATTTTTATGAAGTTTGCATTTTCGTAAGTATAATAGAAATTTCAGTTTGGACCACTCAAAGTAAGTCGGAATCATTTCCCGACATCGGGAATTAAAACAATAATTTTTCTGCTCCTTTTAAATAGATACGCAAAGCGCATGCTACGTTCTTTATCGATATTAAGTTTGGGATATTCTATTTTCATTAATGAAAAGGGGTTTTCTTTCTCAACATTCCCTTTTTCTAATCGCTTCTTTCCTCCAAATCATTTCTTCTCAACTATACAATGACTGTGAACAATTAATGTGCATCCAACTCAAACAACGAAACTCTGTCTATATTTTTGCCTGTTTTAATTGTCCGTACGATTATTAATATGATAAAACAATCAAAGCGTATGAAATGCATAATTTTTCATCAAACTGGCATGACTGATCGCCATTAGGAGATTGAAAAGTAAAGAAAAATAAATGTTTAGAAAGCAAGAACGAAAAATGTGGTTAGTACGACACTTCGCATTTGGGACATTTTTTTCGCCGCATAACACATTACGATATTCTAATTTGTTTTTTTTTCAGAGAAAATCTACGAAACATCACGATTAAGGATGAGAATTATTCAATTTTCATCCTTTTTTTTTGTTTTTTACCTTTCTTGGGGTTCGATGCTCAGCATGTTGTTCATAATTCAACGGCAGATGAAATGAAATCTTCCGGTTTTAAATTTTTTATGTTGCATGAATCAACGAAAACACTTGAGACCGAATTTACTTAACTATTATTTTTATGACTAAAATATGGCATTTAAATTAAAAAAAAAAAAAGAAAAAAATTCGACTTACAAGTCCGCCACCATACTACCGTTTTTTCTTATTTTTTTTACGCGATTAACTTACAAAAAAAAACCGACACTTTTCTAAATGTGTAATTGAATTTGGTCCTGAAATAATCGAAATGAACAAAGAAAAAAAAAAGTTTAATTAGATTTTTAGGTTGATGTTCGCTGTCGCGATGTGCGAAGCCGTTTTGACAAAATGCGGATCTCGATGTTCTAAATATTGTCGCTAGCTGGCAAGTCTTCCCTTTGCGCCTGAGCCACAAGAAGAAAGACATTCGCGCGGTTTTTCCATGTGAGACGCTTACATTTCTCTTATGCGGTGGCCATGTTTACTAATAAAGAAGGCGTTGGTTACGCGTTCTGCTCTCGATTCGATTTTAAAAAAAAAAAAAAACATTTTTGCGCACCTTGCGCAGAACTTCACATGGAATTATCTGATCCATTTCATATTTTATCTTCGAATTATTTTATTACCTGAGTTTCATCTTTCATAGGTACCATAAGGTTTTTTTTCTTTTATTTTTTTTTTTTTAATTACGAGTTTCCTTTAATGGCGTCGCTATTGTCATGAGCATTTTTTTCAATAGCAATTTCCCGAACGTCTGCACGCACAGCAACGTACATCGCTCGATAATTTATTTTTCATAACACACGACGTATCCCATTTCAATTAAAACAAAAAAAAAAAAAACAAAAAAATTCAATATTTAGGATGCAGGACAAAAATAAAAGATTATTCATTTGGTGTTCGGCAATGTCCCGGAGCTGGCGCAGTTCAAAAAATCTTTTTTTTTTCCCCCCGAGTTGTCGTCCTGCAGATATCGCTCCCGGTGTGCTAAAATTTCACGAAAAAACGCAGTCGGCATTAATGCGTTAGACTAGATAATATTTGTCGTAATGAGTGCAAATCCGACACAAAAAAAAAAAATCCAACGTTCTTGATATCTTATCGATATTTAACCATTCAGGAACGAATTATTTTTATCTCGAAGCGCTCTGCTTTTCTTTTTATTAGCTTTTCGGAATTGTAATTCATGCAACGGATTTCACGACCAGGAAGAGAAAAATAAGAGCGGAGCGGGGAAATAAAAACGTGTAATTTTGCATTAAAAAAGGGGAGACGTTTCGCACCTGGAAAACTGGTTCAAGGCAGTTGCTTTTCTGTGAAAGAGCTGCATCACCTGTGACCGTCCATCGGCACTAAATATGTGCCGTTAAAAAAAAAAAAAAAAAAAAAAAAAAAAAAAAAAAAAAAAAAAAAAACGAAGTTGAAGAAACCGTGATATCAAACTCCTCAGAAATTTTTGCCAAACGTGCCGAAAAAAAGGAGCAAGTATGTCGAGTTTTTTTTTTTTTTTCTAAGTTTCCCGTCCCGGGTAACCTCTTCGAGCGCAGGAAAATGTGACTGATGAAAAATGATGAGGCCCGATCAAAAAATATGTTCGCCATTTTAGTGGGAGCGGGGCATCCTCCGGAACCTACGAACATGGCCAACGTTTAATTTGCCTTTTATCAAGCGGAATCGCGGTACGTTTCGGCTACGTAAAGTAAGCCCCTCCCCCTTATTTTTTTCCTTCTAAAACGATGCTCTTGCGTTTCCCTTTACCTCGCGCGCCCGGAAGTGTGCGTTTTTTTTTTTTTTTTTCGCTTCCAAAAGTCGATTGCTTTCCTTTTCTCGGTGCAAAAGATCCCGTGACCTAATTTTGATTGCAATTGCGTGGAGTCTTTCTTGTTATTGATCCGGAAGTCGTGTGCGCCGGACGTATCCCTCTGTCGAAGCGTGACGTCACTCACTCTCAAGGACCTCCTGTTGCTAGGCAAAATTTATAAAACAAAGAATGAGTCACGTTCTCGAGCCGGGGTTACAGTGGCGACGAAAAGGTCTTTCCCTAACGTGTTCCCCTCCGCCCCCCCCCCCCCGATTTTCCCGCTGGCGACCCGAGTTAATTTTTTCTTCTTTTATTCCGCCATCCATTGCAAATCGCTCTTGTGGCTCACACGCAAAAAAACTGTCGCGTTTACATAGATCAAACGGAAATCTTTGAAATGAAAACATTATAAAAAAATAAAAAAAGAAAACACCATTTATCAGTTCCCCCATCCCCGTCGGATTACAGTTCTTGAAACGTTACGCATCCAGTTTTTTCTTCAATATATGTGCGAATAAATGTTATACAAAAAAAGAATAATCTGTTTCACGAAGACCGCAAAAATTTTTGCGGAGCCAAAAAATTATTCGCCCAACGTGGGGCTCGAACCCACGACCCTGAGATTAAGAGTCTCATGCTCTACCGACTGAGCTAGCCGGGCAGCTGCTAGCACTGCTTTCGAAAATGAGAATTACATGATTCCGGCATCTGGTTTTGAAAGGCCTAGATATCCCGAAATGTTTCTCAACATTCACATCCGAAATTTCGATATCTCGAATCTGAATTGATCCCAAAATTTACATATTATTAAAATGACGAATGTTTTAACCTTTCAAAGCGTTAGTTTTATCGGTTTTATTTCCAACGATTATGTTTGTGGATTGAAGAGTCTCATACTGTGATGGATTAAAGTACTTTTCATAACGTGCACCATTTTAAGCAAAATGCATCAATCGTTACGTGCAAAGTTTATCCTAAATCTTTATCTTCAGATTGTTTACTCACTCTAGCGAAAATTGATTCCCAGCATCATAATTATACATTATAAAATATCTTTCTTCATTATTACGTGGATAAAAATAAGACGGATTTTAATCTGTTCGCTCCTAATTTTTGTCTGTGAAATTTATAACGACGTATGAAAAGAAAAGTACAATTTCAAATTCTCAACCGGACTGATGATACGATGTATATAAAAAGACAACTATCGATTTTGAAAAATAATTAATGAACCCTTTAATTTCCCACATAGCTCCTCTTTCCCTGACTGACGATATTAACCACTATCCAAAGCAACACGCATTTCGTATACAAAAAAGCTGCGAAAATTAATGTAATGACTTTTTAAAAACCGTTACGTTATTTCTAATTTCCCGATTAGGCAAAATTCCATTGAGCGTTTTGGCATTTCTCAATTCGTTAAATGTTAAAAAGAAATAAGAATTTTTCTAAACAGCAGAAAAGTCAATAACATTCACGTTTGTGAAAAAAAAAAAAGAAATGCTCGCCCAACGTGGGGCTCGAACCCACGACCCTGAGATTAAGAGTCTCATGCTCTACCGACTGAGCTAGCCGGGCGAATACTAGCTGGGTAAAATTTAGTCTACTTAAATACACGACCGACTGTTTTCATTTGGTTTTTCATGGTTTAAGAGTCTCTATTTTGATTTGGACGTATTTATGTGGAGTTTTTCCCACAAATTAATTGTAAGATTAAACTTACTGTATTGCAGTACGTGAAGGGACAGAAGAAAAAAATTTTAATCCTCAATTTCTTTAAAGCTCGGAACGCGCATGTAACAGCCGACACCTAAAGCCTCAGCTTTCGTTAAATTTCCTCTAATGCCTCGAGCTAAAGGGGAAGGGAAATTGATTTTGATTGATCAAATGCTTCGAAAAGCCAAATATAAATTTCGGATTCGTGATCGGCAGACGGTATTATTTCTTGCGACATTTAATTAGTTTAAGTATTGCACGTAAGAACCAGTGCGATGGTGGTGTAATGGTGAGCATAGTTGCCTTCCAAGCAGTTGATCCGGGTTCGATTCCCGGCCATCGCAATTTTTTTTTTCATTTATTACGAATGAACAATTCGAATGCTGCCGTTTATATATTTTGTTGCTGTACTCCCAGTTTGTTTTCCTTTTTATCACAGCAAAAGGAAATGAAGAAATGAATTAGGATGGTTAAAGAATAAAAATTATTTCTTACAGTTGGTGTGCGTCATCGCTGTTTTGAAGATTTGCTCGCCGGAAGGTAAAAAAAATGCGAATGAGAGGGCGAACCCTGAAAGTGATGTTCACCTGCGCCTTTTTTATTTATTGAACAGTTTTGTTGGTTGAAAAAAAAAGCCCCCTGGAGGCGCCGGGTATCGATCCCGGTACCTCTCGCATGCTAAGCGAGCGCTCTACCATCTGAGCTACGCCCCCTGACGCTATTCCGTGCTTTGTTTGAAACATATTATAATTTACGTGTCTTAACAAAACACGGCGAACTACTGTTATAGCTTTCAATTAATTTTAGTCATTTGGGAATTTGTTTTTATTTTTGTTATTACTATAAATTGTATATTTTTATTTACATCCCTTTTATTTTTTCATTTTGAACCCCTTTTATATTTCCAATTATTATTGAATTTTTGCAAGTTTTTTGCATCGAGTGCAAAATTTTTTAAATTTTATCAGTGCCACTAAATTATTGTTGTATAATGGATGTCGTCTCCTAGGTAACTTCTGAACTGATAATGTTATAATTAATTTTCAGTAGACAGCAACAATTGGCTCTTCCTTTTTTTTCATAAATATGTTGAAATTTCAATCATTCTGTTAATTGATGAACTGCATAAAATCCACAGGACCTTAAAGACCGTTTTCATAATTAGTAATTTTTTTCCTCATGAAAATTTTGCGGAGTTGAAAAAATTCTTCAAATGGTGACAATATATTGAAACTCGAGTTTAGCATTAGTTCGATTTTAAAATGAAAATTCAGTATACTTTAACAAAATACTTTTATTTTTGCATTTGACAAAAATTTCCAGAAATTTTCCTTTTATTTATGACACGAGAAAAATAAATCCAATATTTAATGGCCGTTTGCACGTATAAAATGAAAATAAAATACATGTTAGCTTAATATTTTTTCATATATCTGAACCTAAAAATAACTTTAAAGGATATATCCTGTTGAGCAGAGTAAATTCGAAAATAAAATCTGACGCTAGTCTTGCTGAAATTTTGCAATTTCCGAAATTAAATCAAAGATTGCTTGGAAGTAAATTTTATGACAAATATCAATATTTGCACTTAAAAAAATTGATTTTATAACGATTAGTAATTTCCGTCACATCCATGATGTTAGTTATTCGTATAATTAATTATCATTATGTTACAAAACTTGTGAAAATTTAACTTTGGGCGGCATCGATTTAAAAATATAATGTTTAACCTCAGTTTGTTGTCATTAATTTTTATTTATTTTTTATTTTTAAATGACTAACCAGATTTTACCTTTTTCATCTGACATTTCCTACATAAGATAGTAAATATTATTAAACCGAGTATAAAGTCTATTCTCCTAGTACTTATCCAATATAAAAAACTTATCGATTAACTATAATATATTAATTATAGTAATCCGAAAATTTATATATAAATTAAAACATATTGATATTTAACACTAAGAAAATTTCGATTATTCGCCAAATTTATTTCAAAAATTACTTTATTATAAATATTTTTACAGTTGGATCTATTTTCATTTTATACTAATATTTTATAAACGTTTAGTATATTAAAAAACTTCATGAATGAATTTTACATTATACCAGATTCTCCCGTTCGGGGATTTTCCGTCAGTAACAAAATTTCTTATTCGTCCAGATTATTTCAACCATAGAGAAATACAAATAATGATGAGATCTATTTATGGTATCCAATGCAAATAAATTTTGTAATAAATGTTGATCTCTTATCCGATGACCGATTTCGCTTTAAACTTGATGACCTAATCCGTCTCGCGTTTCTGGAACTGTAAATGTCGATTAAAAATTTCGCCATGATCCTTTCCGATAAAGTGTTTAAATATGAAACATCAACAAATTCGTTATTCAATATGAAGTCGCGGATGATTTCATCGTTAAAAAATCGGTACGACGCTCTATCATTCATCTGAAATAAATCATTTATCCAATTTTATTCAGCACGTGACAATCTCACACGAAAGTATCGGGAACAAGTAAGCAAGAGAAACAAATCACGAGTAAGCGAAAGGCGAAAAGTATCTTTTAGAAAGGAAAAGACAACATCCGATGAATATTAGCAAGGCATCCAATTCCACAGTGTCTTGCCGCCTTAATTTCATGCTTATAAAATTGATATAGATTTTTCAATTAACCGTTTAAAAAGTCAACATGTATGTCAAGGTGGTCGGAGTCGCTCCAGTTTGAAATTCATAACAAAGATCTTTCAATTTGAATTTGTCCCAGAGGTTTTTACCCTTCGTTTTGTTTAAAAATGAGAACCGAAAACCGTTAAGAGCCGAGGTAAATGGAAAACTCGCCTGGGGGGAGGAGGCCAAAATTCATCTACTTTCCCTGGGAAATGTGTGCCAAGGAAACACGGGCATGAGAGGGGGGGGGGGATTGTCGCCTTGCCCTCAAACCTAGGTTGAAATTCGGGATTTTAGTCTTTTTAAGCCGGATAGCGGGATATCGCTTTCGATATTATTTTTGGATGCGGAAAATATTTTCCACGTGTGAAAAGATGCACGGCACGTGGTCGCACGAAGACGCGGAAACTGCAACGAATCAACAAAGGATTCAGCAAAAAAAAAAAAAAAAAAAAAAAAAAAAAAAAAAAAAAAAAAAAAATTA